>JAVLVB010000078.1:4726030-4755245 GCA_032876305.1 Orestias chungarensis | reverse complement strand
GAGCTTTATTAGTGAGGGCTTTATATGTCAAAAGAAGAATCTTAAAATCTATTCTAAGTTTGACAGGGAGCCAATGAAGGGAAGCTAAAATTGGGGAGATATGATCTCTCTTTTTAAGCTTCATCAGAACTCTTGCTGCAGCATTTTGGACCAACTGTAGACTTTTCATATCATTCAGTGTTTGTCGCCTCTCATGAAAAAATCTTGTCCTTCATCAGAGAAATCAATGATGAACCCGTTCGCCATGCCCAACCTGTATCAGAAGCTGGAGAATGATGCCCGGACCCGTGAGCTTCTGAAGGATCCCAGCTACAAAGAGCTTTTGGAACAGCTCAGGAGCAAACCATCGGAGCTCGGCACGTACGTGCACCACTTAGTCCAAGCACCGGTTTCTAAAGTTGAGGTAAATTACCAAAAAACACTGATATTGAAAATTTGTTTTTTGCTGTTCTTGCAGGAAGCTGCAGGACCCAAGAGTAATGACTACACTGTCTGTGCTGCTGGGATTGAACCTTTCAGAGATGGAGGAGGAAGAGGAACCAGCTCCTTCTCCTCCAAAACCCAAAGAGGCCCCAGCACCTCCTCCCAAAGAGGAAGACCTCCCCGAAAACAAAAAAAAGGTAAATGAGCTGAAAGTTAGGCATGCATGTTAACTATTGTATGATTGCTATGTACAACGTTAATTAGTCTCAATTTTTTTCAGGCTTTGAAAGAAAAGGAACTAGGGAATTCTGCGTACAAGAATAAAGACTTTGAAACAGCATTGAAACATTATGATCAAGCACTTAAGCATGACCCCACCAACATGAGCTATATTTCTAACCAAGCAGGTTCGTACTCTCACACATTAGGACAGTATTTTTAAAGTGATGCATCTTTGTACCGCGATTGAACTGTTGATCTAAAACCTATTTTTCCAGCTGTCCATTTTGAGAAGGGGGACTTTGAAAAGTGTAGAGAGCTGTGTGATAAGGCCATCGATGTTGGGCGAGAAAACCGAGAAGATTACAGACAAATAGCAAAGTAAGTTCTTTGTTTATTCAACTCGGTAAAAATCTTCTCATCCCATCAAAGGTGGAAACGGGAAAAATATATGGATCAAAATTTTTAAGGTTTTTAGGTAATGAGTTATACAGTACAGGTTCATCTAGAAAAAAGCCTTTATTATTATACTTTTCTGTTTCACGAAGTGAAACTTATATTGTATAACTTAATTACACGGTAAAATATGTTAAGTAATGGGATCTCGTGTTGTCATGCCCTACTTCGCTAATTAAACCTAAACGGCTAAAAAGATTTCTTTCACCTTTAAATGGTCTCGGTATGGATCAGTACAAGACAGCTGGTTACCTCTTCTACAAGTCACACATCTGCTGGTTCTGGACCACTTTGTTTTCTGAAGTCCACAGTCAATCAAACACTTCCTGCTTCCTTCTGCCGGCGAGCTTTACGGAGATGCAGAGTTTTATTTGTGGTTTGTTTTCTGCTTAGTCCAGGGTGAAACACGTGTACCCATGTATGGGATCTATTTGTACTGACTCCAAATCCCTCATGGATTTTGCTTGACAATCCTATTGTACCTTTACACACTTTTTCTCTCCTATAAACTTTAAAATAATATTGTCTGGTGAACAACCAGCTTCTTCAGTTTCAGTGAAATTCTGCGTTTTAATTAAATCCGTCCAGTCGGCACACCTTATGCCGATTGTGTCGCCAGACTGAGACCATTTAGAGCGATGGCCACCAAAGTCGGTCAGAAGTGTCGGCATCCTGCATGTTTTAGATTTCCCCTTGATTCAACACGCCTGACTCAAATAAATGTTCATTACCGAGCCTCTGGGTTTAGTCTGTGTGAAAAGCCAATTTTTCCGTCATCTATGAGACACACACACCCACACCTAACGTGACCAAAATATGGCCTATCAACACAATTTAAGAACAGATGTATAGTTTGAGGTCCCCACTTTCTACACAAGTTGAATCATCAACTCATCGACGCTGCATTTTGCTACTACGCCATGTTTAGTCGGCGGCGTATTTTTGACGTTCCGGCGCGTAACTGGACTCCAGAGGGTTAAAACAGGAATTGGATTTTTTTTTTTTTACTTTGAGGGGATTTAAGTTAATTGCCTGAAGGTGTGATGCTGTCTCCCATTATTATACATTCTAATAATATTTACTGTAACATTTAGATTTAAAACAAAAAAATCATTTTTAAGCCATAACATGGAATATTTCAATAAAGATCAATTTCTTTTTCTGAAACTATAGACAAAATATTGATCCGCTTTGCAGTGTTCTCATATATTTATTTTTTTAAGAGATGTACGTGAAGCTCTTGAGATGTCATATCCTGCGTCTGTCTCTTTGCAGGGCCCTGGCTCGACTCGGCAACTCGTACTTTAAGGAGGAAAAATACAAAGAGGCTGTCCAATACTTTAACAAGAGTTTGACCGAACACCGGACTCCTGACGTGTTGAAGAAATGCCAACAGGTACAGTAGATTGTTGGCATAACAAAATCAACGTTAACCAAATAATTTAACAAATTCAATCAAGTTGATAATATTTTGTAAGCACTGCTTACACTTTTTATTCTGGCTTTGTTTTGGGCAGGCTGAGAAGATCTTAAAGGAGCAGGAAAAAATAGCCTATATCAACCCAGAGCTGGCGCTTGAAGAGAAGAACAAGGGCAACGACGCCTTCCAGAAAGGTTAGTAAAGTGGAATACATGCTGGCTTCACTATGAAGTTAAAAAGTTGCTTCAAGGTGGTGCTGTTTAGCATATTTTGTTTCTTTTTATCAGGAGACTACCCCGTTGCCATGAAACATTACACTGAGGCCATCAAGAGAAACCCCAACGATGCTAAACTGTACAGTAACAGAGCTGCGTGCTACACAAAGCTGCTGGAGTTTCCGCTCGCTCTGAAGGTACAACCTTACTCTAAACACATCTGAACATGATTTTAGCTACTCCACACTGAGCTTGCATCTCAAACTTGATTGTTTTCTCTCTCTTTCAGGATTGTGAAGCGTGCATCAAACTGGAGCCCACTTTCAGTAAGTATTTTGGCTGTAAAGCTAAAAATAAAACAAGCCTGAAGTGTTTTCATGGGTTTTTCTAACTAACGAAATGGATTTGCTCACAGTTAAAGGCTACACGCGTAAAGGAGCTGCGTTGGAGGCCATGAAAGACTTTACCAAAGCTATGGATGCATACCAGAAGGCATTAGAGCTGGATTCAACCTCAAAGGTATTTTCGATGCACCTTTTTAAAAAGCTGAAAACATCTAAGGTCACTTCTGATCAATAGCTATGTTTTCATCAAGTTCTTCCTAGTTGCATTTGAAAAAGTTGATTTAAAATAACTTTCTTAATTTCACATAAACGTTTGTAGAGTTTGTGAGAGCCGGTTGTAATGGCACCCTTTTGGTTCGCTCCAAACAGCAGCACATTGCTGCATTGGTTGTTTACGTTTTTCCAGCGCCAGCAGAAATGCTACTTTCTTTTCTGTTAAGGGAAAGAACTTCTTTACTGAATTAAAATCTGGTGCATTTAAATGCACATCATGGTCCTATTTATTAATTTTTGTGCCCATGTAAATGATGCATTCGGGATATTAATCCAGATACATTTCAGTCAGATGAAACATGATGGTTGTGAAGGTCTAAGGTCGGCCTCCTCATACTTATCCGCTTGAAACAAGAGATCTATCACACTATCCCTGAATGAGCAGAAGGCTGATGCTTCATAGTTGCTATTCACTTTGCATTTTATTTACTTGTTTGTGATCCGACATACTAATGGTTAAAATAACAAACTTAAAGCTGTATAATCCACAGGCACACCATTTATTTTCCTAATAAAACGAGTAATACAATATCATACACTCATTAAAGTGAGTTTCAGGCCCCATGACACTGTTATTCTGTATGCTCAGTATGTTTTACAGCAGGTAATGTCATGATATTTGACAGCTGCCTTAATTGTGCTTAGTCAAACTAACCTCCAAATATATTGCCAACCGGTCTGCGTTATGAACATTCACAGGAATACTTCCACACGTTTATTTCTACTAATAAACATGTATGTCTAAATATGAGGTCGGTCTGTTTTACGTCATCCAAAGACGGCAAAGTTTGCACCCCTATACTCAAAATTGAAAGTTTCCTCTAGCATTTTAGTTTAACTTGAAGGAAAAATGTAATTGAAATCACTTGAAGTTGATAAACCCACTCTGTTGGGTATGGCTGATCATAAAATCGCCCATAAACGTTAACGTTCAGCCTGATCAAGTAATGTTTGTTCATAATAATTCGGTGAGATGCCATCCCTTAATCGTCAACTGCTCTCTTGACCCTTCAGGAAGCAACAGAAGGCATGCAGCGCTGCATGGTCAGCCAGACCACGAGGAACGACACCCCAGAGGAGGTGAAGCAGAGGGCCATGTCCGACCCTGAGGTCCAGCAGATCATGTCCGACCCAGCCATGCGCATGATCCTTGAACAAATGCAGAAAGATCCGCAGGCGCTTAGCGAGTACGTAGACGGACGACAGCACCTTGCACCTCCAGAAATTCTTGATCTGCTCACTGTTTTCATGTTTAATTTGCAGCCACCTAAAGAATCCGGTCATCGCTCAGAAGATTCAGAAACTCATCGATGTCGGACTGATAGCCATCCGCTGATGTGAAAACCAGATCCATGTATGTAACGAAGCTCCGAGACACAAGTGGAACCACGCGCAGATTCTTCAAAACATGACACATCTGATATTTCTTGCCTTTAAAATGTAACATTTTATTGTCCCAGGCCTGACTGGGATTTATGTCTGTATTTCTTTTTTTTTTTTTTTTATTCGTGTTCACGACTTTGACATTGTGTTGGGAACGGAGGGGGAAAAAAGCATCTTGTATATCCTCTTCAGCACTCCAGGCAACAGCTGAAAAAGTGTATTCACTTGTAAAGGTGCTGTAAAACATCAATAAACATCACAATGCAGTACAACATTGCGCTTGTCGTTTAAAGGGGAAATCCATTAATTTTTTTACTGTGTTCATGCTGGTTCATGCTTGAAACAGTTTGAAACACTTCTTCTGGGTTTGACATGCAAGCTAAACTAAACGGTGTGCTGTGGTCTGTTTTACTTTTTTGATTCATCTTGTTATGCTGACATATATTCTGAACCTAAAATCACCCTATTCCTCATTCTCGGTGTAAATGAAATAACATGCTCTAAATTCATCTTTGGGCAAGTTTTCTTTTGGGGGGATTCAATTCTAATAGTGAAGACATTTATTAGACTAAGCTCAGATTTGTACATCAATTTGTGGCAATGTTTTTTACTACTCTGCAGCCTTCTATTACTGCACTTCTAATAAACTCATATGAAGTAGGTTGTTCCAGAAAAGTTATGTGCTATTATAAAATTAGCTGTAAACTAAAAATACTGATTGCCTGAATAACTGGCAGTTTTAACTTTTTTTGTGTTAAATGAAAAAGTTCACTATTGTTCATTCTAAGTATTTGTTTGGTCATGTCACAATAATGTAGTGTAGGATTTTAAAATATTTTTAATATATAATATCAGTGAAAATCTGGCCACAACTGCAATATTATTTAAAACTCAAAATTCTCATATCTGTGCATCCTTATAAATTTATGGTAAAA
This sequence comes from Orestias chungarensis, assembly GCA_032876305.1. NCBI lineage: Eukaryota > Metazoa > Chordata > Actinopteri > Cyprinodontiformes > Cyprinodontidae > Orestias > Orestias chungarensis. The sequence continues at coordinate 4,749,577 of JAVLVB010000078.1, read as the reverse complement.
GGAAAAACATTTTAATATCTAACTTTTACCATTGTGGTTTTTCTTTTGCAAACCATTGTTTATTTGAAGTAAAATCCAAACTCAGATACTGATTATTTGTAAAGCCGCTGCTCTTCCATCTGGTTATTAATGTACATACTTATAATTGCTGAGAGTCAGAATGCTAACCCAGGTTTTGGAAGACCTAATACACCGTGCGGCTTTGCTAGCATTAGCTTTGCTAGCATTAGCTTTGCTAGCATTAGCTTTGCTAGCATTAGCTTTGCTAGCATTAGCTTTGCTAGCATTAGCTTTGCTAGCATTAGCTTTGCTAGCATTAGCTTTGCTAGCATTAGCTTTGCTAGCATTAGCTTTGCTAGCATTAGCTTTGCTCAACCGTTAACGGAGTAATCCCTAGCAGAAACGGCTCCGCCCACCGTTGGTGGTCACGTGACTGGCCGTCGCCCAGGTTGTCTCGAGAGCATCCTGGTGTTAGCAGTTGGGTGGCTGTGACCACGAAAATCAAGTGAGACGTCCTCTATTACGAGGATGGGTGAGTTAGGGTGTGTAATTGTCGGGACGGCGAGAAGACAACGACCCACTGTTGCGCTGCTTTCCAACTCTGACTCACTGCATTTACCCGAGGAGGCTAATTGAAAGAGCTAGCAAACATTTCGCTAAGCTAGTCGTTCAAACTTTGACGGACAGCTAGCTGCTAGTGTTGTTCCACAGCTGTGCAGCTACTACTGCATCTGGGTAGGAAAGCGCTCTTCGTTTCGCTCTTATGGTGATAATTTAACAAAAAAATAATTGGTTACGGTCACACTTTAACGCGGCAGTTTATTTAAACCTAATGTCTGCGTTATTACAAAGTAACTATTAGCTAGCCCCGTGATTAATGATTGCTGTTGCACAGCTAATGCTAACAACAGTACGTTAGACTGCACGTAGTGTGAAACTAACACAGACATATTCAATGACAGAAATTGAAAGCAGCAATGCTGTTTCCTCTAAATGTTGGTGGAGATTATTCAGTCGTTACAAGACATTAGGAAACACGGGAGCAACACGTCCTTGTTTTGTTTCCCCCCCCCCCATTGATCTCGGCCAATCGGATTTGTAGAAAACAATGTTAAACAGAAGGATGTCAAACGCAAGGGGATTAGCATTCACTCAACAACATTGCCTCGAAAACACAGTGATCCTGTCATTTTGGATAATCCCCACGTTCCTCGCAATGCATCAACAATAGATCTGTGTAGTTGCTCAGCCTGTAGCGTAGTCAGTTAGCATCCGAGTTCAATAAATCAGTCTATAAGGGCTGTTTACCTGCTCAAATCATGTCTGGGGACACATCTGACAGTAGTGATGACTCCGAAGGGAAATCCAATGAGAAGGCCTGCACTGTCGAGCATCAGATCACCAATGGTGAGTGTTGTATGCATGTTGTCACAGAATGAATCTTAACATCAGCAAATTAGTAAATAAACAGCATCTTTACATTCAATCAGTTCAGTTAGGAACAAACACAGAAGGAAAATCACATTTTGTTACCTTTTAATGAAATGTTTGCTTATTAAATTGCGTCAAAAAGTAGTAAAAATCTCTGTTTTTGACTCACAGCACATTAGATGTATTTAATTTGCCGAAAGTGAAATTGATTGTACATGTTTATGATTTTCCTTTGGTAAATCAACACAAAGCAACACAATATTGTTACATGGAATCAAAACAGCTAATGTTTATTGTTGTATAAACATTGCAAAATGTTGAATGGTTTTATATTCAGATCCCCGAGTTAAATAATAGTCTGGTGCAGTTTCAGCTAGAGGTTCTTTGGTTTTTGTCTGTTATAACTTTGCATATTTAGATGATCATTTTTGTTTTTACTCTTGTTTTTTTAAATATTTTAAACACTAGATGAAGAGAGTTTGTGAATATATAATTTTTTTTTTAGGGTATACAATACCTCTAAATGCAAATGCAGGCCAAACATTTTCAGGTGTATGTATAAAAAAAAAAAAATGTATTCCTTTTTCTTCCACCAAACACTTTTTTGCACTGTATTGTGTCATTAAAATGCTAATTCAACTGTCAGTTTTACAAGTATTTGTTCATATTTGTTATAATTACAGTTTCTGTCTCTTATATGTATTAAAACTGAACATCTGTTTGTGTTGACCTTTTTAGCGAATATTTTAAAGAGTTGTTTGTTTTTGCCTTTTAGCCAACCTCACAGGTCACACCGAAAGGGTTGGTATGGAGAACTTTGAGCTCCTCAAGGTTTTGGGCACCGGAGGTAAGCTTGTGATGTAAAGTCTATTGCATAAATCAGGATGTTTGTCAAAGACTAGATAAGACATTCAGCCTAAACCCCTCGTATCAACCGTCAAGGATACCTAAGGGTAGCCTGAGGCTTGTTTTGCATCCAAAGGGCTCCATGCTGAGTTTAATGGGAATCTATCTGTCAAGCAGCTGAAGCTCGGCCTAGACTGGAGTACATAACAGATTCTAAACTTTGTCCTCGTCCATGTCTTAGACAGCCATTTTCCCCTTGTAACAGATAAAGTTGTCAAATTAGAAGAAAAAAATATGACTGGTGGTGAAGCCATCAAAACTTAGTGGGTACATTGTTGAGGTACAAGATTTTATAGAACAACAAATACTGGTGTAATGACTTCAAAATTATCTGGAGAAACGAATACTAATATATTTCATTTTCTAAACGGTCAAGATAGGAGTAGAACTAGAAACCATTCGGGTTTAAAAAATGTAAAAACAAGCCACAAGTCTGTTGGATGGATGGATAATCATGTAAACTTTTGATTTAAAGTTATGTTTTATCATTTACTTTTAAAGATTTATGTGACTTACTATTAAATGTGAGATCTAACAGTACGGCGAATATTAAGGGAAAGAATCTGATATACAAATATTGCTAATATATGGGTTGAAAATGTTTTGTTCACTATGGCAAAACAACAATATGTATAATCCCCTTTGTATTTGACCTTTTGCTTATGTTTTTAATGTTGTCCTGACCCAAAAACAGCATGAATATTTACTAACTTTATGTGAGACACCTGTGGCTTAAGTAGGGCAGTTGGTTCTACATTAATAGGAAACTTGGTACTTTCATTAAACACAGTTAGACTTGACTATACACATAGAAAGATAAAGGTTTGTCCTTCCCAGACAGCTTTGCTTCAATTTTTGTGTGTGAGTTAGAACAGCTGTTGTGAGATGTGTTGATATGCCTTGTTTGATAAAACACTCATGGTGCAAATCGTTTAAGCTTCACCACTGTGTCTGCTTCAAAAAGCTGCAATATAAATAACAATGAACTTTGTCTTTTTCCAGCTTATGGAAAGGTTTTTTTGGTTAGGAAGAACACTGGCCATGATGAAGGACAGCTGTATGCCATGAAGGTATATATTGGACGCTTAATGTAAAAAGTCTTGTTTTCATGTATTAAGTTCGAAGAGTATTAATACTGCATAAACTTTAACACACTTTCTGATGTTAAAATAGAGAATTAAGTGTTTTGTCTGAAGAACAACAGAAAAATTACTGAATATTAAATAAACAGAAATGCGAAATTGTTTATATGAAATCCATAAGGATTTCATTTTGATTTGTTTTGTAGGCTATGTTGGAGAAGTTGTCTGTGTTAACTTTTTTGTCCTTGCCAAACTTGTTCGACCTTCAAACACTTTCGCAATCGCCCCGACACAATGTTGGCTGGATCATGTGTGGGGGAGCTTTTGCTCAGCAGGAATAGTGGAGCTGGTCAGAGTTGATAACTAGATGAATCATGAAAGAAAACCTGTTAGAGGTTGCAACAGACCTGAGCCGGAGCCTCACCTTTCAATTAGACAACAATCTGAAAATCACAGAGCGAGAGCTACAATACAAAGCTGTTGATCGAGGCCTATTCATTTCTTAAATGGGCCATTCAGTAATCCTGTGGCTTAACACTTGTTTTTATTCCACAGGTACCTTCAACCCTGTCTAACTGAGCTTCACCTATTATTAAGATCTTCTCTGTCTAATAACATTTCCAATAAAATCAAAACCGACCGTGACTAATGTGAAAGAAAAGTTTATTAGTTATGAATATTTTTATAAAGGATGGCTACATTGTTTTTTTTTTATTTTTTATTTTGACCTCTAAAGAAATGCAACCAAAGAAAGATGGAACAAACTTGTGTCGTGCTCAGGCGGTCTGAAGGTCGTGCTTCTATTGCTCATCTCTCAGGTTTTAAAGAAAGCAGCGATCGTTCAGAAGGCTAAGACAACAGAACACACTCGCACTGAGCGCCAGGTTCTGGAGCACATTCGCCAGTCTCCCTTCCTGGTCACCCTCCACTATGCCTTTCAAACTCAGAGCAAGCTGCACCTCATCCTAGGTGAGCCACTCAAAGAACTCTTTGAACTCTCCCACCTTGTGACTCACGAAGCACTGAACAGATTCCTGCTTCATCTTTCTTCTGTCTTCTGCGGTTCTTATTTAAATGTTTTTGTTTAGTGTGTGTTTATCTTTTATTTTTTTGAATCATGTCATTTCAAGCCCCTCTATGCATTTGTTGTTGTGTGCGAGTACAGACTATGTGAGCGGGGGGGAAATGTTTACTCACCTGTACCAGCGAGATCACTTTTCCGAGGACGCGGCGCGGATTTATATCGGAGAAATAATTCTGGCTCTAGAGCACTTGCACAAGGTAAGTGTTTGGCTCTTGTCTTTCAATTACAGATATTTGAACCAATATTAATGCATTAATGCTTTTGATATATGTTTTGCTAAAGTTTAAGTTACATATGCTTTTTTTAACAGTCACAACACATGTGGTCAAACTGGACTTAGCTTTGCTTCCATCTTTCTCTTGTTTATACAAAAACACCTGCCGATTGTTTTCTATTGTTTCTCTTTTACTCCAAACTCTCGGTGTTCGCTGTGTGAAATCCTCACTGGCTCGAGGAAGCGATTACCTAATAATGTTACACAACCACTGTTGCTGTTAATTTTGCTCACATCTCAGGGCAGCAGCTGCAGTATTGAATTTAGTCATCCTCTTGCATGTGGCTTGGCTAGCTCTGATTCTTAACTACTGGCTGAAAGCCGTCAGTCAGATCGTTGTCTGATATAGTTTTAATACTTTAACTTACTAATAGTGCCTTTACTGCTGTTTTTTGTTGCATAGCATTAAGAGCTTATATGTTTATTACATTTCTAACTCAAGCATCTTTAGGATTTAATAGAACTATTAAACTGTAAACGTTGCAAAAGATACAGATTCAATCTAGCTGGTGCTGGGACAATATTTTGATAAGTAAAAAAAAAAAGAATAGATAAAATCAGGTTGCAGAATAAAGTAATTTGCAGCCTTAATACCTGAATGATATCATCAGGAGAAAATTGTCACATAAATCCAACTGTAATTTCTGCTCCGCTAAAGGGAGCTCTGTGTAGATTTTTTGAAACTGGCAAAGATACTCGTTGTGAAATAAATAGGTTCAAAACATCACTGGACATTATCAATCAAGAAACAAGAATTTGTTTATTTATATAGCGCCGATTTAGAACAGATGTTGTCAATGACGGAGTTTCAAAACAACATTAGAAACGAGGCATGAAAACCTCGTAGTCATAATCTTGAATGACAACAGCGGGTAATAACATGAACCATCCATCCATCGTATATACCTGCTTAACTGTGCAGGGTGGTGGGCGGATGCTCCATTGGTCTCTGCGTGAGAGATCGGGTCCACCATGAAAGGGTCAGCAGTCCCCTACGTAACAAAACAGGCAGAACAACTAAGTGAACGATCGTGCTTTTGAAGCGTGGGAGGAACCCAGAGTAAACCCACATCTGCACAGGTGGAGATGCAGAAAGATCCCCGAGTGAAATTCAAACCTGGGACCTTCCTGTTGCTAGGCAACAGGACCAAGGACAACAACAGATATTTTTAGGATGGGATGGCTGAACGCTCATCACTACCATATACGGAAAATTACACTGCGAGAGGAAAATCTCACAATAACAGCATAAAATAAACTGTGGTTGTAGGAACTTTTTTGTTGGCAACTAACAAAAATTTTTTTTGCTAACTTGCATGTTTTAAAAAAAATTGTTTTTCTGTTAGAAATTTGCCAAAACATTGTGCACTGAATATATGAATGGTGGGGATCAACCCAAACCAAGCACTCTCATCTTATAATGTAAAAGTAGCACATCTATACTTATAGGATTGGTTTAGTCTTATATTTTAGTTCATAAATAACTTAAGAGAATAATTCTTCTCATCCCACTTTACTAACACCTTATTAAGTCGTTTGAGCACAACATAAACCGAGTAGATTCTCAGCTCTGCATTTACAACTTTGTCATTTGATCCAAAAACAACCAAAAACTGCATCCACAATGAAGTTCTAATAATAACTCCTGAAAACCTCAGTCAAAAGTAAGAAAACAATCAATTATTTCAAATTTCTACAAATAAAAAATGTGGGATCAGCAAACTCAGGCAAATTTACATAATTCTGCAATTTCTGCGCTTAGATGCTATTAAATGCGGCAAATACGCGACTTTTTAAGAATTATGCGCACCCCTGCATATTCTGCGCCCTTTCGTTGATTTTGCGGGATTTTCTGCGATCGCAGAATTGCGTTTTTCTGGAGGAACTGATAATTGAACAGATTTCTTCATTGGTTGGAATAAAAACCAATGTATTAGCAATGCAACAGTTTATTTGGGTTTAAGAGTTCCCCAAAGCTATTTATTAAACTGTGTTTGTCTGCTATTTTTGCTCAGTTGACATAAAGGTATTTTCATGTCATTTTTCTCTGTGACTTTGTGCAGCTTGGGATCGTGTACCGTGACATTAAATTGGAAAACATCCTTCTAGACAGCGAGGGACATGTGGTGCTGACAGATTTCGGGCTCAGCAAAGAGTTCCTGGAAGAAGACGTATGTAATGCAACAACACAACGTCAACTTGTGATGCCTCGCTTTGTGTGAAGTCATTTGTTTGGCTTTATGTGGTTGCAGAAAGGAAGGACTTACTCTTTCTGTGGAACTATCGAATACATGGCTCCAGAAATCATCAGGGGGAAGTCGGGCCACGGAAAGGTAAACTCGCAGTCAAGCTGTCGAGGAATGTCGACTGTGGGAAAATTGGAGTAAAAAAGAAAAAAAGGAATATCTTAGAATTGATTCAATAACATCCTAATATCTCCAACTTCCTGTTATCTGCATCAATTTTTAGTGTTATGCTTCAAACTAACCTGATTGAGTATAAATTAAGAGTAATGTGAATATATTTTTTCTGGGAGTTCAGCTCCGATCTGAACCTTTCCTTGTTTTTAAGCTCTGTTTCTGCCTCTGCTGCTCTGCAGTCAGTAGATTGGTGGAGCCTGGGGATCCTGATGTTTGAGCTGCTGACCGGAGCTTCTCCTTTTACCCTGGAGGGAGAAAGGAACTCTCAGAGCGAGGTGTCAAAGTAAGCTCCCTTTTCTTTCATTGCTATCAAATTTACGTTTAAAGATTTAAACGCCTCGCTCTGTTCTGAGTTACACAGTAGAGTCTGTGAAAGAGTCATTTTAAAAAACAATTTCCTTTCAGGCGTATCCTGCGCTGTGACCCTCCATTCCCCTCTATGATTGCGCCTGTTGCTAGGGACCTGCTGAAGAAGTTATTGGTGAAAGATCCACACAAGAGACTGGGCTCTGGACCAAGAGGAGCCGAGGACATCAAGGCTCATCCCTTTTTCAAGGTTCTTAACAGACAAGCTGCCAGTTACACACATTTATCGCTTTTCCTATAAAACTTTATCAAAAGTTTATTTTTAGTATAATGTCACATCCTTTCCTTCCATCAGTCCACCTGGTTTGTGTTTTTTATTTTTTTTTGCAGCTCTTGTTTTAAAAGCCTTATCTCCTTTGAATATTGTAATTTCTGAATATACACAAAAAAAAATAAGTCAAGCTTATTTGTAAAGCACATTTCAGCAACTAGGCAGTTCAAAGTGATAAAGCGATCTTCATGATGAAAACGTAATGTAGAAACAGAGCCAGTTCCTTTTATTAATAACACTTCCAGGTTGTTACTGATCGAAGGAAACTTTAAACGAGGGGGTTTCTAGCCATGATTTAAGGTGAAAGGTTTGAGAATTTTGACGATAGAAAAATGCAGCAGCTCTTTAAAAACTGCTCATTAATTCCTCAAAGGGACTGAACTGGTCTGACCTAGCAGAGAAGAAGCTACCAAGTCCATTCAAACCGGAGTTGAAAAGCGAACTGGATGTGGGCAACTTTGCCGAAGAGTTCACTGGAATGGACCCAGTCTACTCCCCCGCTAGTACTCCTCCCAGCACAGACCGCCTTTTTCAGGTGAGCCTTTGTTTTCAGCTGCTGATTTTAAAAGTTGGAAACTGGCCAAGTTTAATGATGCAATCTCCTTTTCCCTCCTTTCTTTTAGGGCTACTCATTTATTGCTCCTTCCATTTTGTTCAACAAGAACGCGGTCATGGGAGACTTTGTCGAATGTCAAATTGGAGCTGAGCGCCCAGCTTCTGCTTCTGTCCAGCAAAGTGCAATGTTAAAGGTATGGGTGGAGGCAAAGACATGCAGCTTTAACATGTTGAAATATTTAAAGCAGAAGTAGTTGTTTCCTTTCGTAAGGAATAGTGTTCCCTTCTACCTTTTTTTTTAAAGGCAGAAGGAGATCAAAAAAGGATAAGTTGCATCTGCCTTGTAAGATGAGACAAGGTTGCAGTAGAAAACATTTAATATAACTTTAATTTACAATATTAATAATTGTTTTGCCAAGGAAAACTCCCAAAAAATGTCTGCTGCACACATAGTAAATATCAGTTAAAGCGGTTGAATGGCAATTATTTTGAATCTATAAACCCTGATAATTAATAACCTATGCTAACTTTATTAGCATCGGTTTCTTACATTGTGACCAGAGGACACCAAAAGTGTAACTCTTTTCATTAATCTCTTCTTTGTTTTGTTCAGGAATCCCAGTTCTTCCAGCACTACGAGTTGGATCTTCATGGACCTCCACTCGGCGAGGGAAGTTTCTCCGTGTGCAGGAAATGCAGACATAAGCAGAACGACCACGAGTACGCCGTTAAGATCATCAGTCGTAGGTGAGGGCAGCATGCTGCTACTTAAAAAACTTTAAAGCTTGATTCAAGCAGTCCCTCATTCTTTTTGATTCAATGTTTCCAATGTGTAACTCAAATTTAAACCATTTCAATACGTTTTGTTTGTCAGAATGGAGGCTAATACTCAGAGGGAGATTGCTGCCTTGAGGCAGTGTGAGGCTCACCCCAACATCGTCAAGCTTTATGACGTCTACACTGATCAGGTACAGAGGGGGAACCACTGGACTGTCCATGTCGAAACGCCTCGGTTTAAAATCTTCACATTCAATTAGAAATTTAAATGAATGGTTCCTACATAATCTGGAATTTAGGAATCTTGTATGAAATGAATAAGCATAAAAAATGATACAAGAGTATTTAAAAACGGTTGTTTTGAAGGTAATGGTTGTGGTCTGGTGTCAGTATCACACATATCTAGTGCTGGAGCTTCTGCGTGGAGGGGAGTTACTTGAGAGGATCAAGAAGAAGAAGCTCTTTGGAGAGGCAGAGGCCAGCCAGTTGCTCCAGAACCTGGTCTCGGCTGTCAGCTTCATGCACGAGGCCGGAGTGGTGCACAGAGATCTTAAACCTGAGGTGCGTTTTTATTTTTTTAAAATTCATGTAATTAATTCCAGCGCAGTTTAGATGCCCAGCTAGCAGCATACTGCCTTGCTTGACCTTTATTTTTAACCCTTCAGAACGTGCTGTTTACTGATGAGAGTGAGGACTCCGTGCTGAAAGTCATTGACTTCGGGTTCGCCCGCCTTTGCCCCGCGGGCAGCGCCCCCTTGCAGACGCCCTGCTTCACGCTGCAGTACGCCGCCCCGGAGCTCTTCGAGAGCGCGGGATACGACAAGTCCTGCGACCTCTGGAGTCTAGGGGTCATCTTGGTAATTTAACGCTAGTGCTCTGGTGTTGTGACATGTGTCGGGCTAACAGCAGCACTAATGACTCTCCGTGTGCGTCCTGCAGTACACCATGCTGTCCGGCCAGGTGCCGTTTCAGAGCGAGCAGCGCGGGATGACCTCGTCGTATGCTGCAGACATCATGCAGAAAATAAAAGAGGGGGACTTCACGTTGGAAGGGGAGGCGTGGAAAGGTGTATCAGACGATGCTAAAGAGCTTGTTAAAGGTTTGTGCAGTTATAGAGACACATTTCTAGGGACGCTGACAACCTGCTACTAGAGAAAAGTTATATAATGGGTATGTTTCTGTAGCTTATTGTTTGCTTATTTGAGCCTGTTGTAATGTTTCCGTCTGAAGGACTTCTGACTGTGGATCCAGAGAGTCGTCTGAAACTCTCAGATCTGAAGGAGAACAGCTGGCTTCAAGGCGGAGCTTCCATTTCCACTACTCCTCTGTGCACTCCTGATGTGTTAGAGTCCAGTGGGACAACAGTCCGCACCTACGTTAACGCTACATACATGGTATGTAGCTATGGTAGCTTGGATTTCACAAAAATACGGTGCCAAAAAAACATTAAAATAGCAGGCATCACTTTAGCAGGGCAAGTATTTGCATTTCCCCCTTAACTCTGTTCTTTTTTGAATCAGTTTTAACTACAAATACAGGTTAAAAAAAATCTCAAAAATAGGCTAATATCGCTGGCTCTTATCTTGCAGCTGGTTTAGTTAAGCTATATGTTTTGTTCTGACTTCAGAAGTAAATGAAACACTGTGGCTGACCGTCTTGGTTCTCAGTTCATGTTCACTGCAGATTTTCCTCTGTGCTTTGTGTAGTTTCTCTTTAAAGGAAAGATCCGCCTGCTTGATCAGCTCTTTTTTTTCTAACCACATCACAGTTAAAATAACTATTTACTTTGTAAATAGGGTTTCCCAAAATTACTAATAATTGGGCCGTGGTTTGAGAACAATAACATTAACCTTGTAAATCCCACAACATAGTTATGCATTAGTTTGTGTTGTTAACATCCCAATAACAAACACGTTGCACTTTCTTCCCCGTCTCATCACCAGGCTTTTAACCGTTGCAAGAGAGAGGGCTTTTTTCTGAAGAGCGTCGACAACGCACCCCTGGCAAAGCGACGTAAGCTCAAGATGACGAGCACGGGCGTGGAGACCCGCTGGAGTTCCTCCTCGTCCTCCTCCTCCTCTTCCACCTCGTCCTCCGCATCCAAAGAGCAGCACAAGCAGACTGTGACCCCAAAGCACAGCAAGCCAAAGTGAAAAGGCGCGTGCAATGCTGCAAAACGAGAGGTTTCTAATACGGGGGACGTTGTGTCCTTCAGTGGGTCAGTGCTAAAAATACAAACAAATCAAAACAAAACACATGGACGGATAGAAACCCCTAATGAGGGTACAACGAAAGTTTTAATGCAAAATATCTTCATTCCTTCTTCCTCATTCTACTCACACCAAATGTGTATTTTCTTAAAAAGAGAAGATGTGCCCTTGAGGATTTGACTTCCTTTACAGTATTTTTTCATTTTTTTTCTCAGCACAATCAGTTGATTCTCACCGTGGTGACAAAACAGTGCCTGGTTAGGATAGGAAGAAAGGGAAAAACGAGCCATTAATGACCAGAAGCCATAAATACAGTAAAAAACAGCAGATCTGTGGCTTAAGCAGGCGCACCGGTTTGTATGACAGCAGGACAACGCGCTTTTAATTGTTGATTTTCACTGTAAAGTAATCATTTGAAATGTTCAGAGACTGTAAATGCCTGTCCATTTTCTCCACCACATGGTGGCGCTCTGCTCAGTACAAAAGTTTGAACTTCTTGGGGTTAGTTCGAGGGCAATTTGGAGCCTCTCAAACGATCAGCCGAGGATGTAAATGATCAAATTATTAACAGTACATAAAATGGCAGCAGGGATTTAGCTTAGAGGGGTTTATTAAGCAATGTTTATGTGTCACCTGGGTCCCAGGCACTGTAACGGGCATGTTTGTGGCGTAATTGGAAGGAGTTCTGTGAGTTTAGCTATTTTCATATGAAAGGTGCTGTACTTCCGATACACTACCAGCTCCCATGGAAACGCTTTGTGGCACTCTTGTCTCAAATTTCTGAACGCTGTAGAGGATTGTTTTTTGTTCCACATGGTTTTAATTGGAAGTGTTCAGGAGTACAAGCTCTCCTTACACAATCATGCTCGTCGTTTTTAATTTTATAGCATGCAGGTTTTCTACATAAAGATTTGTCACCTCAGCACTCGAGTGTTTGAAACCGGACACCCCGGTGCTTTGGGGCGCACGCAAACGCCTTGCCTCTCTGCCTTTCCTCTCATTCTGCAGTATTCAGCTGGCCTCACACATGTGCCATAGTTTCCCACACTTAGTCAGACCCAACCGTCGTCCAATGACCGAGCTCGGATTTTTCCTCATCATCTCATCATTTTCCCGAGGTGGTTTTTAAAACGTCATACAGCTTTGAATGAGAAGCTTAATCATGACTTTTTCAATGAAAGTAATGTACAGACCCTGGATTTTTTTAATTTATTTTTTAACAAAAAATGATCATGTAATGAATTATGGTTTAACAGCAGTCTGAAAAATATATTCTTTGTTTTTATTGGACTTCGTAACTGTTGCACAGTCAGTTGAGCAATTAAACGCATTTCAGCTTTAATGGTGATTTTGCTGGTATTTATTACGTCTTTGGTTTGTAATGCTGTGGTTATGGGTTCATCATGATTTAGTATTTGTTAAATTCTAGCCCTGCGTGTGTGAGTGAGTGAGTGAGTGTGTTTCTATTTGACCTACCGAGGGATGTGTGCGGATCAGTCGCGCTTATTTTTCTGTGCCACGTGAAGAATCGTTGCAACTTTGCCGTATTGTTTTCTGTGATTGGTTCCCCGCTGTTGTCGTTTTAAATGGTCGTTGATGTTTTTACTCGGTCATGGCTTTTAACAGTGTTGATTTCCTTTTGTAGTTGTTGGTGATTTTTTATTTTATTCCTCTTTCCTCTCTTCTTTTATTTTTTAGCATTACTATTTTACTGTCAAATGTCCGATCTGGGAATTTATCTTTTGCATCAAGATTTGTATTTGTATTTTTATTTTTTGTTGGTGAAAAATAAATATTACTTTGAAATATTTGGTTAAGGGGTTGGTTGGGTGTTTCAGTAATATCAAATCATATCAAATAGTATGATTAGATTACATTGTTAAATATAAATATTCTTGGTCTCGGTAAGTATGAATATTCCTTTTCAAATAAGAAATTGGTGTGATTTGGCCAAATAGATTTTTTTTGTCATAATGCTTCGTCTCTAATACTATGTAGTGGCTTCCTATTTGTCAAAGGATTTTATTGTAAAAAAGGCTGGGTTTGTTTCAAATGTATCTGAGAAATGTTTGTCTGGTTTGAAGCATGTAGAAACCTCAGATCATTAGAGGCATGTTTACTCTTTGAGTTTTCAGCTGAATAATTTACTTTTTTTTTATCTGGAGGGGATTATAACTAAGGTATCTTTATGTGTTTTTAAGATTTCAGGTTTAGGTCTTAAAACCTTAGACCGAAAGCGGTGAGTTTGCGTCGTGTCGATGTATCCCTGAGAGTCTTGAGTAGTTCTTGTCCTGCTGATCTTAAGGTGCAGCCCAGAAGCTTGTAATGAGTTTATTACACCATTAGAGGGCTGCTGTGAGCTTCTGTGTTCACTACTTCTTTCTTTCTAGCTGTTTCTCCCCACATTTAGCATTTTGGATGGTTTTTCTGCTCAGTACTCATCTGTATAATGCAATGGATAACAATGTCTGACTGCGGACGGCTCCTTGTCTACATTGCTCCATCCAGACAAGTGTCCATTTAAAACATTCAACAAAAGATGGAGGCTGAAAGAACGGGCAGTAAAAGACCCGGCATGCAGCTAGTAATGCGACATGTTTATTGCAGTAGACAAGTTTTACTCTGCATACCTAAACTGATCTGCAACACCTAATCTAGAACACCGACAAACAGTACAGGAAGAAAAAGTTTCTAGAAATTAAGTACAAAATTATGCATGACAAGTAAAGTGTTGCAATTAATTCATTATTAATTTTTAATAAATAACTTAATGATAACGTGTCTCACCAAACAAAGCTGAGAAAAAGATCTCAAACGAGAATGATTCTAAAAATAGAAAATTGTATTTAATTGGGGTATGCAAGAAACCGGCAGCAGCTGATTAACATCTTTAAAGCTCAAATAACACCTAATCCACAACCTAAATCCCAAGGAAGTTCATTCATTATTAATCAGGAGCAAGAATCATAGCTTATGTAATTTCTAGTGAGACAGACTGCTATTGGAGATGCTTCCTGCTCACAGCACACAACTCTTTGCAGATACTTAAATGGAATGAGTTAAGAAACCATTTAATTTCTACTTGGGGTCAATAAAGTATTTTAAATTGAATTGAATATGGAAAGGCATTGGAGTGAGGTTATTATCCTCTGATTGGCTTTTTTTCTGAGAGAAATTAAACAACCAACACAATCTGATTGTTTTCTATTCTAATTGGATTGAGCTGAAATTTAGTGGTGTGTAATTGGATTTAAATCTGAGGGTTTTATAGTGAGTTGTAACTGGATTGGGTTGGGATTAATTTAGGGTACAATTTGGACTTGTGTCACCTGTCAAATAAGAAACAAAACTAAACAGTATTTGAAAATTATTTCGATAGATAAATTCTTTAAGATGTTGTGACAATTTCAAAGCCAATGGCAGCATTTTTCCCGAAAAAAACAAAGAAAAAAACATTAATTTATTCTCGAATAGTTGTGCAGATTTAATTTTTTTTAATCCTTAATCTGGATTCCAAGGAGTGGAATCAGACTGATTATAACTCTTTTGAAGGGAATGATATATCAACGGAGGTGATCCGCCTGTAAACGTAAAAGCAAGGAGAAGCCATTAAAGCTGATTGGCATGGTTTGCAGCCTGCTCATTGATCGCTGGCTCTGGAAGAATCCCCTGCTGAGCCTCGGTGCTAATAAAACTCTGCCGGCTTCACATGTACTCTGTGTGCTGCAGGACACACCTCAGCAACCAATGCCACCCTCCTGCAAACAGCCGGACACAATGAGGTGCAAAGACCTCTGTCCCTACAGGAGAGAGCTTACCTCTGAAACTGCAACAGTATCTCTAGCACGTAACATTCCCATAAACAGCAAACAAGTCCTAACAGCTGGTGAATGAATGCAGTTGAAATGAATGAATGCTGCAGAATATAAAAAAATTAATTAGGTATTCACCAGTCCATTAACTTATGCAATTTGGGATGTGTCAGCTGCACCATTAGACAGGTTTCATGAGCTCTGACTCTGTCCATGGTGCTGGACGCGTCATAAACTGCTCACCACCAGGGGTCAGCAGGAGCCCTGCTACTGACTGCAAGCACAGGCACACAATGAGCAATTGAGAGGAAATGGAAAACATGAATATAATGTGTCACCAAGCCGTTAATTAAATCAGTCCCTGGGTAGATGATTTACATGGAATGAATGTAATTTATTGAGCGTGACAAAGACAGATCAGGGTGGAACGCTCACTCAGAATCATCAATTACAATCTACAGCACTTGGAAGTGACCCAAGAGTAGAGAGCACCTCCTTCAGTCAGAGGTATATATTCAAATAAAAGGTGCTGTTGGTTCGGGGAATCATTTATTGATAGCATCATCTTCTCTGGACCACAAAAATGGTAGTCATTATATTTTCCTATATTTAAAAGTTAAATAGCTCTCCAGGATGTGTATAATGTGTTTTCTGGATAATTATTCAGTGAAAACATAAGAGTCCAACAAAATAAGAGCTTCCACTCTTTTTTAAATATATAAAAAACCAAATGTGAAAATCATCAGAGTTTTAACTGGCCACTGAGTTAGAAAGGAATTATTCTGTTTGTCCAAGTGTTCAAGATTCAAATGTGAGGCCATCTGTCGGACATCTGAAGCTTAAAAATAATCACGATCTCAAGCTACAAACTGTGAGATGCCATGTGTTGTTGCTCATCTTTGCTGAAATGAATAATGTCAAAAGACTTTAAACTTTAGAGATAAGTTGGAGTGCATGCTTAGCACTGTATGTTTGGGTTCTGGATTTTCAGATGTAGGTCCATGACAGAGAAAAACAGCTGAGCATTTCACTTCAGCTCCTAATATAAATACAGGGATTCCTGAAGGTTGCGTGCTTGGTTTGTACTTTTTAAATCATTCACATGACAGAAACAAACAAAAAACAAACACTTGCAGACAACAAAATCATTCTGGATTTATTCATCCATAAGAGTGAGAGATGACAATAAAGATGAGCTGAGAATATGAGGCAGGCAAAACAGAAGATGTTATTTCACTATAAAACCTCCTTTGTATACATAAACTATCCTCATCTGTAAATGCTCAGACTTTTAGCTTCTACCTTTTAAGTTCCTTTTTCCTTTCCTCAAATTTAGTTATATTTGAGGATTAGTTTGTTGTTTCTTAAATTAGCTGACTTTCTTTCTGCTGATGTTAGTTCCAGGTTTTCCCCATTTATTTATGGTCCCTCTTGTCTCCAATAGCCAGACCACCAACCCCCCCCTCCTCTTCACCCCCCGCTTCCTCTTGCTCTACAAATGCTATCCTTTAGCCTGTCTCTCATCTCTTAATTCCCTTCTACATAGTCTGTTCCCTAGCGGTTCCTTGTCCCTAGGATCACCCTCTTGCTCTGGAGGGTCATGAACTTTTTACATTCACCTTCTTCATTTGTCAATAAATCACTTTCCTCTTGCTTGCATTCTGATCTGTCACTTGCTTCATTGAAAACATGTAGCAAGCATGCTGTACTTTGGAAACAGCATTAGCACCAGTTAAACGTCATTTTATGTCACATTACACGGTACTTTAAGCCTCAGAAGTAGATCAAGGTTTGTGGTGGCCATGTGACAAAATGTAGAATGGTTTGAGGAGTGTGAATATTTTGCATAACACTCCGTTTGAGGGAATATTTCTCTCTGTTCTTAGCATTCTCGCTATTATTGCAAGGAAAACTTTGAGACAGGAGGAAGTAGAATCTTACTATACATGATATAATGACATATAAAGTAGATTTTAAATTCCCTTAACATTTTGAATCCGTAATCCAATGTCTCCAGTAAATATCTACTATTTAAAGCCATAAGAAGTGTGTGAAAGAGCTTATATCTGTATTGAATCTTCAACATTCTTACCTTCACTCTAACAGTATGCTTTTTCTTTTTTTCTTTTTTTGCTTCATTCACCCTAAATCCAAAAGGCACCACAAGATTTTTTTGCTTCATTCACCTAAAATCCAAAAGGCACCACAAGATGAAATTTCAAAGGAATCATTTCTGTTAGACAAATCCATTTCTGTCTTCCATTGTTACGACTGTGGGCGATCATCTGTGCTTTCCTGCATCACTTCCTCTTCTTCTCCTCAAGCTGGTGTGGCATTTATAGCGCAGTTTTAATTTTGCTCCGGCGTGCGTGTGGATCAAGGCCCCACTTTCTCTTAATCATGTTTCTTGTTTCAAGAAATATCAGACGGCTGGGAAAAACTACCAACCAATCCGGTGGATTTAAGTGATAGGTTGGAGTGGGAGGGAGTAGGGAGTGGGGTGCACTGAATGTGTTTGACTGATGGAAATGCCAACACAGTTCTATTTGTGTGTATCAAAAGGGTTGGAATATAAAGAAGGCTTTTTCTCCAACAGGAAAGCTGTTTAGTGATTTATCAGGTAAAGAGAGACATTTCTAATTACTATTTCTTACACGTTTTACTCCAGCAGCTCAGTTCAGCCCACCCTCAGACATATCTTACCCCATCACTCTCTGGTAACCCCTTTTTCCTATTTCATCTCGTTCAGCGTCATTGCCTTTCCGCGCGCGTCCGCCCTTAACCAGGATTCTGTTCGGCAGCAACGCACGCAGGCTGTTTTTTGTGCTTCGCCGCCTCTCCCAGCAGTGGAGAAGCTCTGACTGCCACGGATTGAGCTGGCAGGCAGTGATGCCATGTACCAAACAAATCGTCCAAGTCTGTTAAAGACAATGTAAACATCACTGCATTAAAGAGAAAGCAAAACACACCGGGGGTTCAACAGACGGGGATCGGGACAAACCTGAAAAGATGACTGAGCTGCTTTGAAACATGTTGAATGCTCCCAGCTGACAGTGTATGCAATGAAATGTGCTGCCACAAAGAGGAGGAAGGAGGAGGACAAAGCCAAAAGGGAAGAATCATTGAGGTTGTGCTGGTGTGATTTCTTAAGCTTTTGTGCGATATGGATTATGAGCCGTGTCTATCTCTCTGCCATTGTTAACTACACCTCCTTGGCATTTTGATCTGGGGGGCTGCGAGCAGTTTATTAAAAATGGAAGTGACTCTAAATGAGCCCGTAATGCTCAACCCTTTCAGGAAACCTTAATGGATCCCAGCCTATGTCTGACAAGGTTAAACGCTCGAGGAGACAGCCGGGGACGTTAACAGACCAGATTATTGGGGGGGTGAATGCTAACCAGCGCGTGCCATAGATTTAGCTGAAATACTGGAGAAAATCAGGGATTCTTTCAGTGTCTGTGTTTACATAGAGCAGGCACGAGCTGTTAGCAACAGACTGTTCCCTTCATGGCATTGATTTCTCCCCCCACAATGTTTTATCTATTGACATAATTGAATTATGACACAAAGCCATCTGGAACATCAGAAAGGCACTAAAAGCTTACAAAATACAACAGCATCCATCAAGAATCGTGGTGCAGAAATAAAACACAGAGCTACAAATCAAAGATTTAGAGTCAAAATAATGTGAGGGCTGACTCTTTACCTGTGGTGAAAAAAACAAAAAATAATATTCTAGGGTATAGATCAATAATTTAAATTTTTACAGATTAGATAATCTACTGTAAATGGTGCTATATTTTTTCTCCCCCTCAATGAACACGCACCCCCCCTTCCCTTTCAATCTTTATCTTCATAAATAAATCACAAATAAAAGCAAACAAAAAGGCAACTAGACTTTCAAAACTAAAAGTGGTGTAAATTTTAAATTGCAATATTTCTGTCCTCTTATAAACGTTGGCTGACCTGCACTGCTTATGCTACGGTGGCCCGGAAGTGTCACAGCAAACAAAAGCCACAATGATACAAAATGAAAGTAACGGCGCCTTAAATCAAAAGCCACAACACTACAAAATAAAAGCCGCACTGCCAAAAAACTAAGGCCACAACACTACAAAATAAACTACGACACCGTCAATTCAGTACAACAGAAGTTAGCCGCAGCGCTAGTTGTAGCGAAAGGTTCAGTGACATCACAGGAAATGGGTCTTTTACGAGATCTATTGCTACCTTGAACGTTCAATAACTCTCACTTGACAGCAGTTAACAACCTCTACAACTGCAGGCACCAAAACTAATAAATATCTTTAAAATATCGGTGATTCACTTACCTCCTGAGTTTTTTCCCCTTGTCGGTTTCTTTGAAAAGGACAGAAAAAGACCCACTTCCTGTGCCGTGTAGTGTTGTAGCTTTTGTTTAAGGGCCTTGCAAATTTTTATTTTGTAGCGTTGTGGCTTTTGTTTGCTGTGACACTTCCGGGCTACCGTATTACGCAGTTTTTACATGAACCGGACCAACCTGTGGGATTAGGTTTAACCTCTTAAGGAAATAGTTCAATGACTAAAACTGTTTAATTCATCAGCCACCAGCAGCCCAACACATCAGAAGTTCAAGACATCGCAGCAGTGGCTACTTTTTAAATTTTGGTTTTGGCCAAACTAACTTAATTTTCTTTTTTATTTATGACATCTTTTTGCGAACATACAGCTTTTTGAGATCAATTCATAGATGAAGTATTACAACTGCACACAAAATAAGTGTGATGTTCATATAATAAAGAACAATCCCATTGAGAATCATGTACTACATGATGCTAGTCTCATGAAAAGTCACATTTTTACTTAAAACAGAACCATTTCTATGGCTTGACATGGGTTTTACATATTCCTGAAAAATTTACGCTCCTAATTCCCACATGGATGTCATTTTTTTTACATGTGATCAAGTATTTTGTTCATCCGTTCTATGATCTTTTTACATTTAGAATATATGATCACAGAGTAATCACATGTATAAACAAAGTAATAGGTGATTTTTCACATCTAAAGTTATGGGGGTAATTTTATTTTATGTATATCTGTGTGAATCCAGGCCTATTAGGACACAAAGGCTGGAACAGCAAGGCTTTTACCACTCGCATCGCAGGCAGTCTTGTTCAGTACTCTATTCTTCAGCAGCCCCCTCTTTGTGATGAGGCGGCGTGATGTTACATTGTCTTGTTTAAAAATGCATGGAGTTCCCTGGGAGATAAGACAAGAGTGTTGTATCTTGGTAAAAAAGAAGAAAGAAAATCAATTTTTACATTAAAAATACTAGTGCGGTCATTTACATTAAGTATACCAGTTTGACTTTACATGATCAGCTTCCAGTCTCGTGGTGCTTGATGTCATATGAGTAAAAAGCAAGACCCAGATTCAGTTTTTGTTAACTGGAAAATGTTCTGTGGTATAAATAAGCCTATAATTTAGAATTCGATTTCTCTTTTTGCCCAAGTTTGAGTGCATATACCAGAAATTTAACGTCGGTTTCATATGCCTATGCGATGCATTAAGTACACATTAATAACAAATGCACATATATTTTAAGATACTGCTCTGTATTCTGACCTGAAGCTAAAAGTCTAAACAATATGTGTTCCAGAAAGTAGCTACTCTTTCCTGACTCAAGACCTAAACAAGTCCTGGACTAAGGAGTAGGTCAGGCACTAATAATCTTCTCTGCAGACCTAATTCTTCGTTGTTCCTTGTAAGGGAAAAGATTATCCAGACTGACTCATAATTGAAATCTTGTCTATGTTGTTCTCTGTGCTACTGATAAACATCTGTACTTCAACAAAAAGGTATCTTGTCATACCCGCATCTCTGCATTTTTTATCTTTGAATTTCCCCTGAACCACAATAATGTTTTTTATTGCAGAGAAGAAAATATGCAAATGTTTCCCCGTCTTTCATAAAGGGACATTAACTTTAAACCCTCCAGTAACTTTGTCCTGGGATTCTTAACAAGATGCAGATTTCTGCCCATCAAAATTCAGCCTCTGATTGATGGAGCAATACTGGGTGAAGAAATGCTGAGAAAAAAATGGGAAAATTAAACAGGAAACATTGAAAACAAAACATAAAATCTAAACTCTTTATATGCTATAATATATTGTTATGTTTCTGTTTGACAGCTTCTTTTTGGGAGTTTTTGTTGTAAATGCTCTCTGGTACTTACCAGGGTTTATAATATTAAAAACAATTCAATTGAACTGAAAATAAAAAACTGAACTGAAAACTATGTATCATAATTGAACTTCTTAGATTAGTTACGTAATAATGACACCATTTGTTTTAATTGTATTTTATTAGAAAAATTCACTAAAAATAGTTAAAAGTTGTGAAGCAAGAATCAAAATTTCCCTTTAAATACTGATACCCTTAAAAACTGAGACAGTCTGTGGCAAAACTGAAACCAGTCCACCTGAACTGGCAGGTTGGCCAAGCTCAGAGATTCATGTTACCTCTATCGGACCTGTAGTGATGCACAACTGGAACAAAAAGCAACATTATCTCCTCGGTTGAGCGTTGTGGTGGCAGTAAAATACTGTGAGGTGACTTCCTATAACAGAAACAGGAAAGATTGTCTCAGTTGATGGAAAGATGGACTGATAAAAAAAGAAAAAGAAAAACAGGACAAAAAAACCTGTTAGAGGCTCCAAAAGACTTGAGACTGGGATGGAGATTCATCTACCAGCAGGCAGCAAAGATACAACTGGTGACATAATTCATTGGTTTAGATCAAATAATCAAAATCCAGATAACAGTTGAAGTAGTTAATCTTAAACAAGACTTTAAAATAGCTCTTGAGAGATACTCTGAATTAAGACTGACCGAGCTTGGGATATCAGAGTAAAAGAGCTGAATAAAAATCGATGTCCCATTTTTTCAGATCATCATTGGTAAAAGATGGGAAATCCACTTATCTTTTTCTGTTCACGTCTTAAATATACCCGACCTTGTTTTGGTAGGTGACATTTGGGGCGGGAAAAAATCTCAGCCTTTTTACAAATATTCAGAAATTTTGCAGTGTTAAATCCCTGCAGTGCAGCCTAGATGATCATGCTGACGTTTCACCTCGTTAAATATCAAATTAACAGAGCCAAAATGAAAAATAAAGAAGTAAATTCCTGTAGGGGGGGCTTTAATGGAGGGATTATGCTCACATGTTTGTAAACATTTAGTAAAAAATGCAAATGGTCTACCAGGATGATCAGCCTCTCCACAAGAAGCATGTGTCCTTCAGATGACACCGCTCAGAGAACGCATTTCACCTTATTAAGCCTAAACACGTCAATGCAGAGAAATTTAGCACTGCTGGAGTTTCACAACATGAGATTGTGTGAATAATGCATAATCTGCATTTGTTTGGCAAGAAGCGCCGTTAAAGTCCGGGGTAAGCTGTTCGTATGCATCTTTAATATCACACATCCCCATGTATAATTAAAAAACATAATCTGAGTGTTCTCACAGATGCCATGGAAACTGTGTTTAAGTTGACATCCTGGTGCGTGGCCACATCTTAGGTGTATTTTTAGAGTTTCTTGCGGATGGATCTGGCCTTGCGCAGTTTCCATGTTGAGGGTCAAAGCCATGTTTCCTGCTTTTATAAAACTACGGTTAGTGGGATTCCGAAATACCTCTTTAGCTTCTATTAATGGAGAAAATGGTTGCAGAGAATCAAGATACGGGTAAAGCTTTAGTAACGTAATGGAAGAAACGTGCAGGGAAAACAACAATTCAACAGAATTAAGAAACAGTGAAGACAAAACAAACAAACAAACAAACAAAAAAACTACAAGGAATGACAATAACTGTAAGGGTTATAACTGCTGGGGATATGATTAGTGGAGCCAAGGGTCCCGTGACTCTGTAAGTATGGCTGAACACAGGATTTTTTTTTTTTACCGTTTTGAAAAGTCGAAACATTTGATGTAATTAAAATGAATTAAAATAGATTATTTACCAAAAAACAACAAAAAACAAAAACTGAACATTGAGGCATGTATCTGTGCTCAGCTCCCTTTAGTTGATACAGAAAGCATCTGTGAGCATCAATTTTCCAAGGCGATTCCAATACACAATTATGAACGTACCGTCCAAACTTAAATCTTCTGCATGCCAACAGGTTGTCTTCCCATTATGTCCTAGTAACGTCCCTGGCCTTGTTTAAAATGATTATTCCCACATCATGATGCTGTCCCTACCCTGTTTCATGCTGGATATGGTGTTGTTGTCACACAAGGAGATCAAAAAGTGGATCTTGTGACAAACTAGATGTAGGACCCCATGTTGACTTTCCTTCAACAATGGATTGTAT
>JAVLVB010000078.1:4693254-4717323 GCA_032876305.1 Orestias chungarensis | reverse complement strand
CCCGGAAAGCTGCTGGCCCAGACAACATCCCCGGACGGGTGCTGAGAGAGTGCGCGGACCAGCTCTCAGACGTGCTGGCGGACATCTTCAACGCCTCCCTCATCCAGGCAGCTGTCCCCACCTGCATGAAGACCGCCACCATCATCCCGGTCCCCAAGAGCTCCGCAGTGACAGGTCTGAATGACTATCGGCCAGTAGCACTCACACCGATAGTCACAAAGTGCCTCGAGAGACTGGTTCAGACCCATATCAAAGCCACCATCAATGTCACTGTGGATCCACATCAGTATGCATATAGGAAAAATCGATCCACAGAGGACGCCATTTCCTCCTTGGTCCACACTGCCCTCACCCACCTGGAGCAGAAGGACTCCTACGTCCGTATGCTCTTTGTGGACTTCACATCTGCCTTCAACACCATGATTCCTTAGACTCTGATTAACAAACTCTCCTCACTTGGGCTGAGCTCTTCCCTCTGCAACTGGGTCCTGGACTTCCTGACCAACAGGCCGCAGTCTGTGAAGATTCACAATATCTCCTCCCCCACCATCACCCTCAGCACTGGCTCCCCTCAGGGCTGTGTGCTGAGCCCCCTCCTGTTCACACTGCTCACATATGACTGCTCGCCTATCCATCCAGGCTGTCATATTGTGAAGTTTGCTGACGACACAGCAGTGGTTGGATGCATCACAAACCGTGATGAGTCCAGCTACAGGCAGGAGGTGGAACACCTGGAGGGTTGGTGCAGAGATAACAACCTCTGCCTTAATGTAAAGAAGACCAAGGAGATGATTGTGGACTTCAGAAGGGGCAAGCATGCCCACCTCCCCCTGCACATGGGAGGATCTGCGGTGGAAGTGGTCAACAGCCACAGGTACTTGGGTGTACACCTGAGCGTCAACCTCACCTGGAGCAACAACACTTCCATTCTGGTCAGGAAGGCGCACAAGCGGCTCTACCTCCTCAGGAGGCTGAGAAGAGCTGGACTCGGGAGCTCAGTACTTACTTCCTTCTACAGATGTGTGGTGGAGAGCGTCTTGTGCTCCAGCATCAACGTGTGGCATGGAACCTGCTCTGCTACAGACAGGAAAGCTCTGCAGAGGGTGGTGAAGATCGCACAGAGGACTGTTGGAGTCAGCCTCCCCAGCACCACAGACATTTACAACTCCAGATGCAGGAAGAGGGCCTCCGGTATCAGGAAGGACCCCACACACCCAGCACACTCATTTTTTGTCCCGCTCCCCTCAGGCAGGAGGCTGCGGAGCATCAAGTGTAATTCAACCAGACTGAGAAACAGCTTCTTTCCTGAAGCTGTGAGACTCTCAAACACACGCAAGGACAATTAGAACTGAAAAACACTTTCTCATTTAACCGGCACTATTCACTTTAATATCAAACTTCAAAATGTCACTTTAAAATGTCACTGTAATGGTTCACTTTAAAATGTCCCTTTAAAAGGCCAATTAACATGTCACTTGCACACCGAATTTTGATTGCTGCTATGTCCGAAGTACTATATTGTAGATTCCGTGTCCATATTGTATATTCTGTGGAGTCAAATCCTATTTCTCGTATAGTTCTTTATAAATTATAATTTATTATATATTTGCATTCCGATCCTCAATGCTGCTATGTCCGAAGTCCCATATTGTAGATTCTGTGTCCATATTGTAGATTCTGTGTAGCTCAAATCCTAGTCTCGCATAGTTCTTATATTCTTATATGTTATTACATTATTTAAAATTGCTATCAGGGTGTAAACTGGACCGGGGGATTAGAATTTCGTCCCACCTCATGTACCACATGTGATGTGATGACAAATACAGATTCCTTGATTCCTTGATTCCTTGATTCCTTGAAAAAGTTTCCAATCTAAGGAACCCCAGCAGATTGCATCGAATCATTGACTTGCAGCATTCACTCCTCTGGAATCAGCAGACAAAAACAATGGCTTGTATTGTCGTTGACTTTACAGCAATCCCTCATACTGAGCATGCATGTAGCGACAGTGGAGAGGAAAAACTCCCCTTTAACAGGAAGAAACCTCCAGCAGAACCAGGCTCAGTACAAGCAGCCGTCTGCCACGACCGACTGGGGGTTTGAAGAGACCCAAAGCAATATACAATGTTACTTTTACTCACTTGTGAATGTTTGATTAATCCTTCAAATTCCAACATCTACCTGTTATTCCTACCTATTATATTATATAATGCAACTTGTTCGTGCAAAAGAATTCAGGTGGAGCGTCAGAGAGAACAGGAACAGGAACAGACAGAGGCCAATGTCAAGATGCTGCTGAGATGTTAACATAGTTACTTTTCCAAACATTTCAAAAATACATTAAGGATAAAAAAGAAAAGAAAAAGTGAGCTGAATGAAAATGACCCACTGTTATAAGCTTTGCCCCCTGGAACACATTGAATTTATCGTCAACAGAACCCTATACGATGCGCTATGTCTACCACGTGTCGGGCCTTGAGGGTTTCGGACACAATTTGTAGTAAAACTATTTTTTCTCAATTCTTTTTTTTTCTTTTCTTTTTTGTTGCAGCAACATTCAAAAACGCACACTCTGGGATTTTAAATTATCACAGCTCGTTCTGACACAGCAGGCCGGTATTACCGCTCTTGGATGTTTTCTCCAAATTGAATTCACCATTCGGTGGCCTCATTTTCACAGAGTTTAGTCAGAGAATGTCTCCCGAGTTGAGACCTGATGCACGCATTTAAATTATAAAGGTGTATTGTTTGTTTTGTTATTAAACCATTAAATAAATAAATAAACACCTTCCAAGGCAACAGAGAGGAGATTAGTGATAGTGGAGTCACATAAAACTGAGTGAAATGTTGGAGAGTGTTGACAGAGAAGCTATCGCAGAAAAGGAATAAATCTGATGTCACACCGAAGGAAAGTGTTCAACATTTCGCATCATCTTATTTTTCTCCGCTTGTTTCAGAGATATATTTAATTTCTTTCTTCTTTTATTAAACCCACATGCTCAACTTTCACTTCCAATGCGCTCAACAGCTGCCACAGCAATGCTCCATTACAAGATAACTCCGCTGATTTTACACATTAGAGTGTGTTTACAGGTGTTGGGAAGCACTAATGTGAGCACAAATTGCATAAAGGCCCTTTGTGGCGCTCCCTGCGGAGTCGCACGCTATATTTAGCGTAGTTTGGGTGCAGTGTGACGCCTTCAGTCAAGCCTTTCATGGCACAGAACTGAAGCTAGCATAACCATGTATACTTTCTTTAAAGCCATGGGTCTCCTTTGACTGTAACAGTGAGTTTACCTCGCAGAAAGCAGTCTTTATCCTGCTCTGGCTGCAGTTCACACCCCAACCTGCAAAAACATTATCCGAGGGTGTGAAGAAAGACGGACGCCACCTGTGAACTCTGGGGAGGAGAAACCGATGTAAAAAGAGAGTCTGAAGGTGTCGAGAGGAGGAAGAAGGAAGTCTTTAGCTCCCAAGTGGTGAAAAAACTTCAAATAAAACATCCCCTTAAATTGAACCTGACTTTTGAGGTTTGTCCCTCTTTATAGATGTTTGAAATAAATTTTGCTGCAATCTAATTATGTAATAATACTTGCTCCCGAAATGAAATGTCAGGGACGTTAATGGTAGTCGATGCTCAGCAGTTTCAAACACGCTAAAGATTAAATTCGAACGCATTTTGATGAGAAAACTGAGCTCCTGTGGTCACTGTAAAAGATTGATGATGAACAAGTTGGCTTCAAAGCAGTCTCCTGTTGAAACTGCTGCAGTCATGTTTGTATGCAGTCATAATAGGTGAGACTGACATGTTAATTTAATCAAATAGGCGTTGCTATGAATCTTTAAATAAATGTAAGTTGCAGAGAAAAACACAAGCTTCTAGTTTGAATCCACCAGGTTTAATTGTGATTGGATTTGTTGTCAGAAATGGTGAAGCTGTTTCAAATTAGTCGAGTTCTTAATTGTGGACAAATTAATGAATTGTGAGCCGGTCTTAGTCTTAGCGGTACCTTAAAGACGGGGGCTTGAAACACAGTGAGGTAGATTGTGAGAGGTGAACAGAGTGGATGAGTAATCATGAATATTGCAGATTTCAGATGAGTAGGGAGGCTTACTGGTAGCAAATTATGGAGGAATGCTAGGTGTGAAAAGCTTGCAGTGAAACTGGTGAAGCATTGAATGTAAGCTTGTAGGGCGATAAGAGCAAGAGCTGGGGGACTGAAACAAGGAAACAACACGGAGGAATGTATGCAGGGAGAGGTTTATGGATGCAATCCCAGAGGAGAGCACAAGGGAGGATAGCATAAGCTTGAATCAAATGTAAATAACTGACTGAAACTCTGTAGCACATAGGCTAACGTCACACCGGGTTCAATGGTCAGCAGCCAACTCTAACTCAAACTGACAGCATCCTTTGTCCTGTTGCTACGTCCATGTTGATCACATGTTGCTACAGTGGCTTTTTCAACAAGTACATGTGCAAATTTACAAAATTAGGCTGAAAAGCCTCACACTTCCACCAACATTGCTCGTCTCACTGTGTTTAATCAGAGAGTAACAGAAAGGTTTTGCTACGCACCCGAACTTCCCAACCCATTCTGTTTCATTTAAGAGTTTGGCTCAAATGCTTGAAACTTGGATTAATTGGGTGTTTAATCAGGTCAATGACTGCGGTGATACATCAGAGCAGGTTTTCGGAAAGGACTGGGATAATGCTGAGCTGCTGACAAGCAGTAAGCCATAATTAAAATGTATGGAGTAAAGTCGACGTATCATGACTAATGAGTATTTAGCACCTTGAAAGTTTATACCTCCTATTTTATTTTACTTTTAGATCCTACTGTCAAAGTGAAAACTAATTTCTACAAAACAATGACAATAGACAAAAAAAGTATCTTAAAATAAGGGATTGCATAAATAATAACCTATTTTAACTCAATGTTTAGTAGATGAACATTTGGCTGCAGTCACAACATGGGGAATGTTCACATCTAGACTCTGGGACGGTGCTCGATTGCTCATCGCAAAAACACTTCAGGTTGTGTGGTAATCAGCTGTGGACAATCCCCCTCATTAATTATTGAATTATCTTTATTTTTGCTTTGACATTCAAGGTTCTTTTTTAAAATTTCTTCTTTTAAAAGTCACATTTGGTTCATCGTGACCGATTATTTGTGGCTGAATTCCTCTGTTGTTCTCGTATCCTATCTTTACAGACAAACTTAGCCACATCCTCCCTACCTACAGATCATCAGGGTTCAAAGTTCAGAACACAGCTCTGTTTCCATCATGTAATTCTTGACCACCCTGGCCAGTTGTGTAATGTATTTTATTTTTCCTCCTTTTTTCAGAACTCCTGCTTTGTCTAATTAGTGTTTCTCCATTGAAAGTGCTCACAGGCCCCCAATGGCTTTGACTTTTGTACTCCAGCTAATTATCTTATTATTGCTCAGCTGTACTGCTGAATGTCCAGGAACTTAAGCTTATTCTAGCATTACATTAAATGTAATTCATCTTCTGAAAAACAGCACAAAAAAAAAAACATCAACAGCTTAGCTCAGTGAATACATGTAAATTAAAATTGGCCAATTTCTCGAAGCCCTCAGGTTGTGTTGTGGTGTATGTTTGTGCATGATTATGGAAAGAAACAGGGACGGTGAAGAAGGCGGTCATTAATAATAATTAATGCAACCATAGAATTATAAAATGCTACAAAACACATTTCTGTCCAGCTTTAAATTTTTTTTTTTCTTCTTCAAACTCCTTTTTAAGACTGCTCTGACATTTGACAAAGATTGGTGTCATGCTTTCCACTCCTCTCTCAATTGTTCTTGTTTTTCCTGCTTGTTCAAATTGCACCAAAGTGTTCCATCAATATCGTGCTTTCAAGCTAAAGGCGGAAAGCCGTGTTTCCTTTGCAGCCATTTCGGGTTCAGTCGTAGCTGTTTTTCCTGGGTGTCTTGACACAAGTCTTTTGGTGCGGTCATTAGGGTTTTGTACCTGGCTCACACGTTCGCCCAAAAGTCGATAAAAGCCACTGTAGCTGTTGTGAGGCGACAGCATGAATGTAATCAATGCGCTGTGCTCGTGGTGGAAAAGGGCCCAGTAAGTCTAGGGGTAAATGCTCTCTGAGCGTTGGAGGACCCCACGTTCACAGTAAGTCACATCCACACTGGGCTGAAAATCTGTTTACAAGTAAGGAAGTGTAACATTTTCCACAGACTGACATGTTGCCTGGTCACAGTGATGATTTACTGACAGCGAGGACAAACTAATCCAGCTTTCAGTCTTCTTTACTCAGTTTGAGGCTTTACATGACACGATTACCAGTCTGCTGTCTGCTTGAGAAGATTGTAAAAGGCCTTGATGACAAAAAGTTTTTTTTTTTTTTTTTGTCACAAGTAACACATCTAATGCCTCGCAAATGTATTCATACTCCTTAAACCCTATTTTCGCCATTTCCATTCATTTTAACATCAAACATTATGTATTTCAATAAGGTTTTATGTGATATAAAAACATATAGCATGGCAGTAAAATGAAACAAGCATACATTGATTTCAGAATGTTACGTAAATGATATTCACCAATGCATAGTGTCGCGGGCGACAACCCTGCATGTGTTTTGTGGTGAGACGTTGCAACTTTGCAAAATCTCCTGAATGAAAACCTTCACCTATTCTTTCCAAAATAGCTTAAGTTTAGTAAAACTTGATGGAATAACATTAATGTGCATGTCTTACCAGGTCTGTTTTACCAGTCTGCTGTTCTAGTGGTGCGGTCCCACTAGAAGCTTTATTCCATTCTTAAGACTTAAGCAGCCTGTAGCAAGTTTTAAGAATGCACTGTATTCAACTAAATACATCATCCTATCAACACTAACATGCTTCCCGGTTCCTGGAGACGGGCCTCCCTGCAGCAACACGGTGTGATCCCCATTACCTTCACCAAAGGAAGCTGTGTTTAAACTTATTAGGATGTCAGACCAGTTCAACACCGTGCAGATGTTTGCAGTATATCCTACATGGTTTGTGGTAGAATAGAATTTCTTACAACTTGCTTACAAAAATGTTCTTTTTAACTTTTGTCCATGTGTCTTGTCTTCGCATTTCAGGCATACCATATAAAGAATGTGGCTGCCTATACTAGTAAAAAGACATCTGAAAATGTTATTCTAATTGACTTTATATAAAATTACAATTAATAAATTAATAAAATATGAAGCTGTGTTTATGTGACCTTTGACGTAATGATCCGTTTCTATGGCCGTGTGAGTATGAGTGTACCTGTGTGTGTTGCCTCAACACATGGCTGACAGTTATGTCGGCCGTACGCTCCACATGAGCCGCGCATCTCTGCAGCTCCTCCAGAACCATCATAGGCATGTTTTCTGCTTCTGTGATTAGTGTATTCCTAGCTGGGTCTGCCAATTTTAGCTTATTGTGCACAGAACTCTGTGTTTACCGTTCCCCTTGAATGTCACGTGTGAAAACCTCTAGTGGAAACCATGTACCACATGTAAAATGGGGAGAGTCACATGAAAATCACGTGTATACCTGTGGATTTAAGACACAGTAAAAATATAATTAATCTCTAACAAACCTCTGAGGTTTTCACAAAACAGCTGGATGGATGCTCGGGTTAAATAACACACAGGTGGGCTCTGTTTAATCTCCACATAATCCTATTTTTGGATCCTATTTAGACTGTATAGATTGTCACATGTAAATCATTTTGGGGAACCATGTATCATTTCTCTTTCACTCTGTATTTTTGCACTTTTATGCGTTGCTTTATCATTTAACATAATCTGAACACAATGCATTAATGTTTGTGGCCCCTCAAGTGACTCAACGGGAGGGTGAATACGTCTGTGAGGCGCCGTCGATGGACATTCCTGATTTGCATTCTTTCCACTTGGAGAGCAATCAAAACTTAACCACTGATCAGGGGGAAAAAAACCCAGCCTAAATCTGGAGTTAAAGAAGTGATGAAGCGTGTTTACGCGCAATCCCACCTTGTAGAAAAAGCCGCGGCTGCTGTGTTTTTTAGTATAAAGTCCATATGCTTCTCCTTCCCACTTACCCCCCACTCCCTTTCTCACTATCTGCTTCTCTCGCTTTCCCACTGGGTGGAGGAGCTATAAATTAAACTGGGAAATTACTGCTAACTGTTGGAATAAATTAAGGCGCTTTTGCGTCTGTAAACACTGTCTGACTGCGTAATTACACTCCCACTCCTGCTGAGACGCCATGGAGAGGGAAGTGCGGCAGAGACGGAAAGGCAGCGCGCGAGGAGAGCGAGAAAGGAAGCGTGAATCTAAATATCGCACAGGGGTCAGATGTTCGCCGCTCCCCTAAGTGTGAGGCCTGGATGTGAGAGCCGGATGAGGACGTGGAAAGGTCTTGTGTCGACCACCGTGATCGCAATTATCATAGACTTAAACACATGTCAATGGTACGAAGGTATGGTTAAAGGTACTACCTTCATCTCAAATGTGAGTGAGAGAGAGAGTCTTGTTAAAGTACAACATAGTTGGAACTAAACATTCAGAGGCCATACAGAGAGTCAATGCAAAGCAGCCGGCCAAGACAAGAGCCAGACAGACGCAGTCCTCAAGGACAGCGACACTATCACTCTGGGCGTACAGCATTCCAGGGCGAGCCCGTATCATATCACCAGGCCGGCACATTTAATTAACACGTCTGAAAATGTGCGAGCGACTATAAAACCAACATCGGCTGCCGACACTGAGTCATGAACTCAAACAAGGTTGTTGACATTAGCCAGTACAACAGCCCCGCTGGTGGCTGTGCACTCTGTCGCCCAGGCCGCAGCGTTAATGAGGGCAAGACTTTAGAAAGAGACTGGCTTCACTTAGGTTTTCGTTTTTTAAATGAAAAAAAATAAGAAAACAGCAGCAGGCAGTGAAAACTCACTGTTTAAGCCCGGCGATGACTCACATGCTGATAATCTGCATCTACTCATCTTGTGATGTTTGTTCTGCTCGAGGGGGGAGACTTTAAGCTCGGCGCTGACACGGTGTGCCAGCAGCTTGGGCCTTTTATAGGTATCCTGACAGCGACGCAGATCCGTCTCTCTGTTCTGAGACTAAATCAAAGGCGTGTGATGATGTGTGAAATCATGATATGAATCCACAGAATGCTGCGCAATGCTATTTAAACCCCTCCGACTTTCATAGACGGGCGGCAAAAAGGAAGCCTTGAGTAAACCGGAAGAGATGATATTTATATTTATGTAACGTTCAGAACAGCAAGAAAAATTATGTCTTGACATGACCCCAAACGCATCATTCCGATTGTGAAGCACGATAGTGGCGAGATCATGCTGTGGGATGAGTGCTTTCAGCAGGGCGGTCATTTACTGTATAAAGAGATCAGATGAGCGAATAGTTACACACAGTTAAGTTGAAGGCCTCTTTGTCCCGTGTTTGGATGTTTTTTCCAGTGAAAAACACTCATCATACAACTGGTTGATAATAATGTTGTCTTCATGGTTTACCAAGTTAAAAACGAATCAAGACTTTGACGGTGGCCCTAAATCTGTAGGGACTTCACTTGAGAGAGAGCCACACCTAAGCTGTATGTCTGCTGGTGGGTTCTCACACAAGTTTGGCTCCTCCAGATGGATGGATGGACAGATAGATAGATCCACTATTCTCCACCAATATCCGCTTAAACATCAGAGAGTGTTTTTGTTTCTCCTCCATCTCTATTTCACAGAATAAAACACGTTTCCGCCTCTCGGGGCCAATTTATTCTTTTGCAAAAGGGTGCAAGAGAGCCAGCGCGTCTTTCCAAGCCTGCGCGGCCGCTTCTGTTCCTCCATACTGCTGTGCAGCCAGTGCCGCAGCGGGGAGACGATCAGGCGGAGGGAGGATGAGGAGAGAGAGAGAGAGGGGCAGAGAGAAAGGAGGCTGGCAGCACATGATCACACGGGCTGGATCCAGTCACTCATCCGCTGGAGCGTTCAGGACTGCGGTGGCGTCCGCGTATGGGAATACGACGGGGAGAGATCATGATCGCACCTGATTCTGGAGGACAGAGCGCCGGGGAAAAAGGTGGCCGAGACCGGGGGGGCTTGATCTGAAGCAGCCGAGGGGAGACAGAGAGGAAAGAGGAAGAACGAGCGAGGGAGGGAGCCCCCCTAAAACCAGTCTCTGGTAGGTGAGCCGCTGATTGATGTGCCTGGACTCTCAATGTGAACATCTGATGTGTGCAGAGAAGAGAGAACACAACAAAACAAACTCAGGTGCGCTTCGTCGCTCAGCAGAGCAACACGCATTTGATTTCATTTTTTATTATATATATATATTCGGAACAATCAGGTCCGTCTGTGAGACAATCGTCCGACTCTTGGCGAAAGCCAAGGCTGTCAGTGAATAGCTGGCAGGTGGTGCCAGGACTGGGTTCTGGTTCTGGTTCTAAGGCCCAATTGGTATGAAAAGGAGAAATCTAACAAAAAAGGAGAAATCTAACAAAAGCAAGGACCTTCAGTGATTCACTGATCGGCTTTATGGAAATAAAAAAACCTTCACAGTAGCATAAATAAGCTGCTTTCTATACGTGCATGTGTCACTTTCATGCATTTCATTGTTTGCATTAATTGTATATTTCTAGCTGTATTCAGTTGTTCAGCTTTCTGTCAGTAGACTACTCTATAGTGCACACCGCTATCTCCCCTTTATCCCCCTGGTGTTGATTAATCAAGAACTTGATCTGGTAAGTTTCACCAGATTTCCGTTTACTTCATCTGATAAAGACTTGTGGACTGAATTAGCCCTCTTCTAATGCCTGCCACGACACCCCCGCCATTAATGCCCATTAAATCGTCATTAAGGTTATAACACAGCTGAAACCAACGCAACATGAAGCAAATCTAAACATAACACAGAGAAAACCAGCCGCTGTAAAACTGATGGATCTGATTTAACTTTATTTACCAAATTATTTCTTGTTTAAAAATAAATGCGATGTAATTGAAATTCCTCCCTAATACATTTCTGAGCATTTAAACCATTTTAGATCCATGGTTGTAAACAAGGTATTCAAGTATCAAGTAAAAAAAAAAAGAAAACTACAATATTTGTTTATCATCACAGTATATAATAGTTGCTGCACCCTACTGTTCAGCTGGCTTAATAATGGTGGATGGATTTCCTGCTTAACTAACGTTAAAATATCATTAAAATAACATTAATACATTTGCAGTCGACAAAAAAACATTCTTCTATGAAGCAAAAGGAATAACTGCTTGATGTTTGCTGGCTATCATTAAAAATGTTTGATAGTTGATTCGAGCAAAAAGATAACGGGCTAAATTTCCATCCAGGGGTGTTTCTGCAGAGACCTGTCCTCCCTCTCTGTGGTTGCATGGGTTCTCTCCGGATACTCCGCAACCTCCCGTACTTTGGAAACATGAGTGTTGGGTTAATTCATCATTCTTAATTGCCTATAAGTCTTGCATGGTGCAGTAAACTGCCCACGGTGGAGATAAGCATCCACCATGACACCTGGCAAGGGACAGTGAAACCCCCTCTTTGATCAACGGATGACTATTAGATTGTTGTTTTCATTGAAGTTATATCAATATGTTGCAATTTATTTGTCTTTGTATTTTGAGATTTTTAAGGATTATGAGGATAACTACTTTTACATCAGCTTAAAGAATATGTGAATATTATTTTTGTGTATTATCTTTCATAAAACTTTCCGTTCATTCAGGTTTTGATCCCTGTTCTGGCATGTCGGTTCTTATTTAGTAGGACACAACAGACGCCCTGTTCAATCTAAAATAGCTAGATTTGAGTCCTCCTGATAGATAATATATGTAAAAGACAGGAAAACACCTTTCCCTTTTCAGATGTTGTGTCAACTACAAAATATTATAATGGGTTTACTTATGGTAAATCCTTGAAAAGATATATGTTGACACATGGTTGGCAAAAAATAAAAATAATCTCCATTTTACACCCAAACTTTCTTTTTGTTTTGTTTACAAAATTACCAAAACTCCAAATGTACAGACAGAATAGCAATTTAGCTAAATTAGCTGAACTGGAGCTTCTCAAACATTACCCAAGAGTGAAATGTAACTTTATTCATGCAAGAGGAACAGTGAAGGTGATCAACTCTGCAAGCTCTCAGCTCTCTTAATAATCCCCTAGACTCAAGGGGAGAGGAAAACAAAACCAGAGCTCACATGAATGAGGAGAACCTGTAGACACACCTGATGTAATAGCTTGATCTAACCTGTGCTCGCGGCACTCGGGCGATAGACAAGCAGATGGCATCTCCAGAGGAATTCATCTTGTGGATCATGGAAGAGGTATTCTTGGACGGGCCGCCCTCTGACTGACTGGCTCCGTCTGGCAGTAATCATGGCAGCGGTGCTGAATGGCCTCGCTGATTACATTGCACAGTCATATGACTTCCACTCACCTTTTTAAAAAAAATAAATTAAAAAAATTCAGAAAAATCCTTCCAGGAGCTCTAGCTGGTGCTGCTGATGCTGAGGGTTGCTCAACTGATTTGCATTTTTCCGTCGTACATCAATGGATGCGAGCTATTGAGATTTGCAAATGCATGAGCAGCCTGGGTACAATGCGGCCTCTTTTCGGTGGTATTAGGTGTTTAGATGTGAACGTGGTTATTTAAGGGTGAGGCTCTCTTGTTCGTTTGCAGACAGAGCAGAGCCAGGGTGTTGTGGGCAGAGTCTTTGTAGTGTATGAGTCTTTGTCTGAAGTTTGCTTTTGATGTTTGATTTAAAGTTATTAAAAAACGCTGTTTACAAAACTGAGGACGCTGATTTATTGGAGAAAGAAAAAGCTTCTGTCTGCACCGTTTAATGTTGTTTCAAATTCTACTGTCCTAAAAACCTGTCTGTACACCAGGTTAGATTTTTTGTCCAAAAATATACTAAAATGTCTAAAGCGTTATGTTCAAAACTACTAAACAGTGACATAAATAGAATAACCACAACCTGGATTAATACATTTGACATATTTGGGTAAAACCCAATACTATAAAATGATGTTAAAACCCTAAATACTCTTATTGATATTGACTGATAGCAAAGTTAATTTATATACTGTAAAAATATTAATCATGCATACCTCTGTACATCAAACCGAAATATTGAATTATTACACTTAAAAAATATTGAGAATCGGAAATAAGAGGACATGTATATTTCGCATTTAGCTGCAAAATATGAACGAAAAAAATTAATATATAATTATTAGTGTTTCTGATGGTTAAAGCTGTAAATGCTGCTCCATAATATAGGTGACAGGCATTCAGGCTCTGCGTCTCAATAATGAAGTGGTGGCAACATTTATTTTTCAAAAAAGGAAATAAATCAGCAAAACCCTTTTATGGGTAATTCGTTTTAAAAGCATAAATTTAGGCAGTAGAAATATGTTTCTTTTGTGTTTAAATGCATAAGATTAGAAGACACGTTTCATTATTGTCTTTTGTTGCCAATAATAATATACTAGGTATTACAGAAAATAATACATTTCCTCATTTCCAACTAACTCGGGTCCAACATCACTCCCAGCTGTGTGCTCCACTTTCAAGGACTAAGAGAATGAAGGGAGGCTGCACTGTTGTCAGAGTTATACATCAGTTTCACTATGTTGTGAGTGGAGGTTTTATTAAAACAAACCCATAGTGTGAAAATAATTATTTAACTTAACCAAACAGCTAAAACAAAAACAAAATTACTGCAGTTGGGACCTGAATTAGATTTCCTGGTTTGGTGCATTTCTAAATGTAAATTTAGGTGCAGGTAAAGATCATATTTATTCTTTTGCCTTTCTGGTATTGTATTGAAGTTAATGTTTATGTCTATGCTTATAATTTGAATAATTGCTAAAAAGATTGACAAATCTATACCAGCAAAATAATTTAAATGTGAACGTAAAGTGTTTATTCTCCTATGCGTTGCTTTCCAGAGTGAACTTATCTCCGTATTGCTTACATGACATGTTGTTTTGAGGCTTCCATATCTCTGACCTGCTTAGAAGGCGACTGCCATCTTAAATTAATGGTTTTATCAATCCAACACAGTGATATCATGTTTTTGTACTGCGGGACGTTCTCATTCATCCTGACATTAGAAGGTTCGCTGAAGGTTTTCACTGCATACATTTGTCCCAATCTTTTGGTTAAATCTTCACAACAAATACACATCATATGGGTTGAAGGACTAAGACTGGTTGGTCTTCTATTTAGTCATTAGTTAAAGCAACGAAAGGTTTACTAGGATGCAATATGAGGGTGCTTTGTTAATCACTTTTATAGCGCTGAAGAAAACTGGTAGAATCAGTGTATACTGGCGGACACATGATGTTTTAGGTCTGCAGCTTATGCAATAAGAAGGCTAATGTGTAGGGAGCTGTTTATAATTGCATTTGGCCTTCAGGCTTACTTTCAGTAATGACCAGAGCTGTAAGAGTACCTCACTTGGCAACCTGTGGCAGACCAGAGGCCCGCATTCTTGCTGCCAGTGATAAGCTTGTCTTAAATCATAAGTGCTCGTTTCAGTCGGCCGTGAGAGCCAGGCGGCGTTTTGTGGCTGACGTTTGACGTATTGATGTTATTGACTGATGGTGCAGATCATTTCGTCCTGATCTCCGACAGATTAGCCTCGCCGCTTCACGCGGCAGTCGCATCGCAAGTTTCCAAAGCAGACTAAGGAGGCGATGCGTGGAAGATGCTGCGCTTCAGAGCTGAGAAATCAAGCAAGAGAGATCAGCTGGATTCATATCTGCGACGTCACAGCTCCAGAGCTCATACTTGTTTAGTGCTGCTTTGTTTTCCCCATCACATCCTCATATGCGCTGCTGCCTCAAAGAATTAGGTAGACATGACGGCGTTTGAGCGTGGTGAGGGGCTGCCGGCGGCCCCGAGTCTCTGCTCATACGGGGACTATCCGGACTTCTTGTCTATAAAACGCAACAGCATGACCATTTTGTTTATGACGGCGCAGTCGTTAGAGGAATTACAGCAGCCATTGTTACAACTGGAGATTAAAAATTGTCAAGTTGTGATGGGTTTGGTGGGCAGCAGGTGGAGAAGGCGCTGAATTAAAACAGATATTAAAAAAAGATCATAAAGCATATATACTCAAATTTGATTTATATTCATTGCAAAATTATTAGCTCCCTCTGTATTATTTGCAGCAGCCTATTGGCAAAACAAGCCATTATACATTATGCACAAGCCGTAACTGCATATTTAAATCACAGATTAGGAGATGCGTAAATTAGATTTTATAGCACCTTTCAAGTTTTTATTAATAAATTTATTCATTTCACAGTGAGATCTATGCGTTTTGAACAAGCTGGAAATGAAGCTGAAAATAAGTTTTAGTGGGGCGTGTAAGAACAGATTTACATTCATGTATGTGGAAGGAAATATAATAAAGATTTACTGCTGCGTTAAGGGAGCAGAAAGCGAGATGTTGTAAGCATTGCTGTGACAGAAAATATGACGTGATATGATGTGAAAAGTTGAGAAGCAGATAAAGCAAAAAATTGAGTAAGACTAAGAACCGAACCTGGTTGGACTGAATGTTTTGGAGCAACTGGAATTTATTTAGATTTAGAGTGGTTTTTTGCATTCAAGGTTTTTTTGTGCGTTTTATTTTATAAAATCATGAATGCTTCCCTGTGGAAGACTGGCTTCTAAATCAACCTAAAATCGCGTTACACATGCGGCAGCAGAAACACAGTCCTTGTCTTTTTCAATGAAACCATTTTGAAGTGGGGGAATGGAAGGAAAGGGAAAGAGGTGAAGGATGATGACTATAAATCAATTAGTTCAACATTTGCAGGTTAATCAGCGCATTAAACATTAAACTGCCGCTTAAAAGCTAAAAATGAGTGGATCAGACTTGGCTTCGGTGAAAAAAGGCGCCTCCTTTTTCTCATCTCCGTAACCCAGTTTCATCCCATCGCCAGTCACAAAATTCATTTCCCTGTAATCTTGTTGTAAATTCTTCGATTCTGCTGATAAATAGCCATTAACCTAATCTGCATGTAAATTAGGGCGTCGCCGCGGCTTCGTTGTGTGACTTTTTGATCAGCAATTGCATATTTTATTGCCAGAGAGTTGGCAACTCTGTCCTTTTGTGGATTTATTCGGACATTTATTGTAAACTTTCTCGCCACCCAGCCCGGCAGAAGCCTGAGTTTTATGAGCGCTATTTATCCGGCAGGGTGGGAATATCTGGATCAGCACATGCTCTCCAAACCGAAATGCTTCCAAGGCAAATAAAACATGAAGGGAGATGAAAACATTTCCAGTTGTCCTGTAATTGCTTCGGATTCTTGTTATGCTGACGGCAAAACTGCATCAAATATGATTTAGTATTGAGGCATAGCAGGCCACCAGGGAGTTATACATATTTTCTTTTTAAAATGTGTAAAATGAATATATTTTTGGCCAAACGATACATTTTTTTTAAGTGGTAGTGTGAGGAGTGGGGTATTAATTATTTTTTCAAAAAAACAGACACAATTTGTCCACTCTTGTAATAGGAGATAGGGTTGAATCTCTAATTTAAAGTTTTTATGTGGAAGAACAGGCACAATTTTCTCTTGTTGAAATGTCCAAGGCAGCTGTTTGTGAAGATCGATGGCGACATTGGAGCGGGGTGGCACATCATTCAATTTAGGCCTCCATTTCCAAGCTCGGTTACCCATACACAAGGGGTTAGCTAGGCTGTGTCGCAGTAACAATCCTGAGGAAAGACTTAAGGCGGGGCAAAACTAAAATAAAGATTTGGGGGATCTGGTTTAACCATAATTCTGGTCTAATATGTTCTTTAAGGTTCCAGAAAACTAATACCAAGCCATAACTTTTATGTGACATGACAAAAATATTCACAGCAATAGCCTTTATATTGCAATATTCTCCCAAAAATATAACGAACCCATGAGTGTGTTTTGGGGATTGCATAGGAGTTTTTCATCATATTGCAATTAGAGTTTATAAGGAAGCTGAATCACCATTTTGTTTTTTTACTTAAAATAATCCCACCTTCAAATTTCACACAGTAGTCCAGAACAGACCAACTACGAATTGATTAGTGTTTAGTTTACTCGTAGGTTCTGGTTTTTCTCGGCACCTCGATGCCATTGTTTATTAGTTTGTTCTTGTCTTTTACTTTCTCCGCCCGCGTTCATCCACTGCTTATTTATCCATTCCTTTGTTATGTTCATGATCATTGTCCCGGGTTTATCCTTGGTTTGTTTCTCTTCCCGTCGACGTTATTTCTGTCCCAGTTCATGTTCTGTTCAGTTACATCTCGTCAATAAATTATTATTCTTCACGCTAATCCAGCTCTTCTAGAGTCATATTTACCCCGACCTGACAAAAACAAACCAGGTTACTGGCCCTTTGTAGTACAAACAAACAGTTGGTCGAAATAACTAAGGTAAAATAATAAATTGTTATTTAAAAATGACTTAAAACGACCTAAATATAAAAGTATTTATTACCCAGTTAGCTATTTGCAGTTTAATCATTGTGGAAAAAAAAGAAGAAGGTAATAATTGTAAGGTGTGGCCAAAAGAAAACCTGTCGTGCTAAAAACACTAAGTTATAAACTAGCTTTGTTAGAGTGGATTTATGGATGTGAGATTACATGTTTAAACAAATATAGACACATACACACCCTGGGTGGATACTTAAATCAGCAAATCAGGAATGTATCAATTAAATAATAATGTATTAATCAAAAGCTAACAAAAATTAAAAGATGGTGTAAATACTTAGGTTATAGGTAAACTGTACAGTATGTTAAGACAGTAGCTCATTGGTTTAGAAAGCTATGCGTACCAGAATAGTGTAACAACACAGACGGAGCAGCTTGCTGTCAGACACTGGGTCACACAGCACCGATGCTACACAATATATGGCTCGAACTTTTAGTACAATATCCAAAAATCCATGAATCGAATGCTAAACATAAACCCCTTGCATGATCAGACATCAATGGCTTAAAGCTACTTGTGAACGCACACTGAGCTGGAATAGAATCTGGATTTGCCCGTCTCTAAAGAGTTTTTTTTTTCTTTTGCCTTTGGCAATCATGTTTATTCTTGTTAGATTGCTGTGTTCGGAAAAGGAAACTGTTAATATTCATGCTGTCTTCAGTTCAATAAAGGCTTCATGCAGGAAGGAAATATTGTAAAACATGGATATCATAAAGTGCAGTTATGAAAACAAGAATTAGAAGATACAAGCAACTTTTATCAATGTTGGGAGTTTGAGAGCACGCTGCACAACTGCAGTACAGCATACACAAGCCTCTGTTTGTTAGTACAACTTTACTGTTCGGAAAGGCCTATCTCTATCAGCCTTGGGAA
This sequence comes from Orestias chungarensis, assembly GCA_032876305.1. Lineage (NCBI taxonomy): Eukaryota > Metazoa > Chordata > Actinopteri > Cyprinodontiformes > Cyprinodontidae > Orestias > Orestias chungarensis. The sequence goes on along the minus strand of JAVLVB010000078.1, from coordinate 4,698,923 downwards.
AAAATATTACATTTTAACCTGAACATATACATGCTGTGAAGCTTTGTGAAGGTTTTATTTCCCTGGAACTTTATTAATATTTTTGAGTAACAGAAAATATCAATTGAATTTTAAAGTTAAGGTAAACTGCCCAACGCACGCTTATCCAGTTTTTACAAAATCCATTTATTTTAAAAACAGGTATTTAAAATGCTGTGACCTTTAGTTCTTCGAACAAAATAAATAAAAAATAAAATAAAAAGGTAGTTGATGGGGAGCGTTTTAAAATTGGCAAGGCTCTGAACTAAATAGGAGATGGCGGAAGCTATTTGTTGCCCAAAAGGACTGACATTTGTTGACATTAAAGTTAATAAATCCCGCAGACTTGAGCGAGTGTTGTTTAACCATCTATTAAGCCAGTGTCTCAAAGAGTTCAGTCTCCTATGAACAGACTTACCGTGCATCATCAGTTTTATTTGTAATGTACCATAATGTATTAGGTACATTAAACGACTGCAGCGTTCATTACTCAATTTGGTTAATGGTTTTCAAAATCAAGTTTTATCTGAAGGCTTAATCACATCTATCAATTAGTATTTTAAAAACTTCACGGTCAAAGGAATTTCAAGAAGATTTTGTCAAGATTTTGTGTTAAGAAATTAGGACTTTTTCATAGGGATTAAGCTGATTAAAGACCCTAACAGCCATTAAATGTGAGTTTAAGTTTCCTATAAAGAGATAGTTTTAGATAGTTGATTTATGAATTTATGAATTGACTAACATTTGGTAAAAGAAAAAGAAAACTTTTGAAGATAAACTGGATCAGAATTTCAGAGATACAAGACAGTAGTGTAAAAGAAGTTCCAACTTGTGTCTTACTTGGTGCCACATGTTCCTCGTCTGGTGACTTTTACCACAGCCTAGCTTGGCTTTATCAACAGATAGAACGGTAAGGTGGGCCTTCCTTTAATAACTTTGATTTTGGGATGAGATAGGGTTTCTCACTCTGGATTTAAAACTAATTTATTGGTGCAAAAACAACAACAAAAAAAACTCATGTCTGAGATTCGAAACAAATGCAAAAGAGAACATTTTGTACTTATTAAAAATGTATGCGAGCGCACTGTGTTAATCAAACAATTATCATAGCCACAGGTTTAAAGGAGGATCAGTCCAGGTTGAATCAATCAGGTTAAGTACAGATGACCTCCTTCGACTAAGATTTGCGTTTACGTCTGGATTTGATCAACCAGACACAATCAGTCTATCAGAAGAAAGATGGAGTGGGAATTTAGTAACATCACAACAGTTCTTCCTCTTCTTGACATTACAAAGCAAAGTAGAGGAGTTACAGGTAACAAAATAACCAATATAAACATAAAACGAATAAATTGCATAATACAACAGCTTAAAGTGTAACAAAAGAAATATTAGTATTAAAACTCACCTGGAGAGTGTCTTTGAAGGTTTAAAGGTTAGTTCATGCTACGGTCATTAATTAGACTGTACATCGTGTCATCTGGAAAAATACACATACAAATAAGAATATAATTGTTTTTAAAGCGGAACATGAGCTGCTTGTATTTGCATGTCCAACATGGAATGCTGCTAAACAATAAGTGCACTGGTGCTAAGCACACAACATCAAGTTTCCCGTGTCAGATACAACGTATGGTTTGTTGGCTGTATGATGTATTTTCACATAAACCCTGTGTGCATGCTGTTGACACTTTTTTTCGGAGCACCTAATCTGAAATTCTGCAGCTCCGCTCCTGCAGGTTGATTGATGCTGTAAAAGTCGGACACGGGAGTCTGTACGCTGTGCTGTTTGTCCGGTAGGTGCCATTAGCACCTCACAACGACCCTCATTTGTCATGTTCAAGCAGGAAACAATGTTTTCTTGAAAATGTTGGTTTTCCAGTAGCAGTGGTTCGGCTTGTCCCCACATTATAACGGGTACAGTAAACTGAGCTTGCTTCGGTGTTTGGCTCTATGCAGCATGCCTGTGTTCATTGTCAAATGTGGCACCGAACAGAGACCTCTCACATCCCCCTCTTTCACTTGCAGTGATGCATGTTTTTGAAAGCTGCCTGTCATCTCTGGCATGGGAAGCAGGGGCCTTCCTAATTAGAGAGGAGGAGAAAGAGAGAGAGAGAGAGAGAGAAAGAGAAAAAAAACTGGACCCAAAAGGATGGTTGTTTTTTGTTCAGGCTAAAATGAGTTCTTGTTCCTTCTGAGGATCTTCACTTTCTGCCGAGGAGCTTTATTTGCCCCCAGCCCATCCTAATTAGTCAGAAGAGAACACTGCAATAAATACTGCAAGAGGCTGTGAGTAAAAGATGCGGCTCTGTACAAACAAAGCGATTGGACGTCTGCATAAAATATCACGTTCGAGGCTAATGCTAAGGGGAACCCTGACTTTCGCTCATTTGAAACAATGACTGAAGAATCTTGAACAAGTTGAAAACTGTCTCTTTCCCGTTCCACCTCCATCCTCTTTTTCCTTATGTTCTGCTGCGTTTTCACCCTTTTTTATGTTGACCCCTCTTCTTTTGAGCTGCCATGTTTTCTGTTATCTTCAGAGAGACAAATGAGAAACAAGGGAGAAGGAAAGCCTCAGGGCTTCTGTCCTCACAACCCGCCTTTATCTCTCCCGCGCTCTCCCTCTCAATCCACCATCTCTCCGTCTTCCTGAGTGACAGCTGGCAGCCAGTAGGGTACAGCCGGCGTGCCAGCCTGTGCGCATATATTTGCCAACTGACTTGAGAAAATACACATTTGAACGTGAATGACTCATGCACGCTGCAGTTCTGTGTCTCCTCATAAATTGCCCTCCTTTTTTTTTTTTTTGGATAACTCTGCATATGCATATTACTCTCCCAATTCCCACAAACGTTTGTGGTCACCAAAACATGCGAACACCACATTGTACAAAAAGCCTCTAAATGAATCCAACGGGACTTGTGTGGAGACAGAGGTCACGTATAAAATTAAACATTCAAAGCGGCAACATTTCGAGAAGGAAATCTGGTTGACTGATGCCAAATTGTCTCGCCGCACTTATTGGAACAAATTTTTTATAATGAATTGCTATGGAGAGGCTGAGCCCAACATCCCACAAACTCGACGTTCCTTAAGAGTGAGCATATGATATACATAAATATTTCCCCCAACGTTAATGATCTTAAGGTATATTCATGGGTCACAAGTTTAGGTGATACTTGTAGCATTAACCTTACTGTTGATAATAGATACACATTTTCCTTTTTTGCCAACTTTCTGTTCATATTTGTTTTTTAATATTATAAATAAGAAAAGAATAGAAAATTAAATCTTCAAATCCTAACTTAATGTGTAGAAATCAGACCATGATCACGAAGTTCTGATCTGAACGACAAATTAATTAAATATTTCAATTTGGCATTTGAATCCTCAGAAAAGTAATTTCTAAACTGTGTTTTGGACTTTATGTTAGAGGTTAGCACAGTTAGCATGACTAACATTACAATGATGTTTTCATGTTTTTTTTTTGTTCCTGGAAGCGTAGATCGTTACTTCCACTCTTAGATTACAAAAGACTGCTACTGACAAACAAATGCTGAACGTTCAGATGGATAAAACAGAGCAGTTTTGCCATACAATCATTATTTTTCTTGGTATCTGTTTTAGGTTTTTCTCTGTCTTGGTTTTGCCTGTCACACATGTCACCAAAATGTCTTTGTAAATACAGTTTCCTCTTCAAAAACCCCTTTCATGTTTGTTCCTCCCCTTAACAACTTTCACAAGGAAGAGGGTTGTTGTAGTAATGTGACTGGTATGATTGTTGTGTTTCAGCTGATGAACCTGACCTTTGACATTTTTGTTAAATATGGTGTTGGCAGCATCATGCTCTGGGAGTGCTTCTTTTCAGCTTGGACAGGGAAGCTAGTGAAAGTTGATGAGAAGATGGATGGAGCAAAATACAAGGAATCAGGGAAGAAAGCCTGTTGTTGTCTATGAAAGACTGAGGCGGAGGTTCATGTTCCAGCAGGTCAATGGCCCTGAACATTAGACAAAAACAAACACACAAAAAAACATATCAATGTGTTAGAATGGCCTAGTCAAAGTTCATACCGAAACCCGATTGAGAATCTGTGCAAGATCTAAAAACGGTGTTTATAAACCCTCCCCATCTAATTTGACTGAGCCGTAGCTGTTGTGCAAAGACGAATCGTCAACAGTTCCAGTCACTCGATGCAAAGCTAGTGGAGATATTCTCTAAAAGACTCGCAGCTGTAATTGTAGTAAAAGGTTGTTCGACAACCTTTTTATCTGTAAAAAGTTGTTTTAATCATTTAGAATTTTTCTTTTCCCTTTACGAAAGTTTATCTTTTTTTGTTGCTCTTTCACATACAGTAAAACTGATACACCCAAACATAGTTTGTGGTTGTAATGGGACAAAATATAAGCTGAAAAGTTCTTGGTATTACAGTTTTATCTTGACATAGATTTTAATGTTCTGCAACTACAGAAAAATATTCTCAATTAACACTTTGTACGATGTTCAGTCCGAGTGAGATGACTAACACGAAAGTTATCAGGCGACATCTTGTGATGATAATTTCCGGCTTACTAAATATAAAAGCTTGAGAGGAAAATCTGACCAGACTTTGCTTGTTTATTTAAACCTTTTTAGGCACACACTGCTGTCAATTTATCTGTCCACAAAGGGGCTTTTCTGTAACATTCAGCGACGGTAATCTTTAGGCGTTTTACATGCAGCGTAAGTATTTACAGTACGGACCACAAGCTGTGTGTTGTCATATCAGAAGACACACACATATATAAGGAAAACGTTAAGAGAAGTTGCCTTAGTAGAAATGGAAAACAAAACAAACCAAAAAAATCAAAAACACAAAAACCCTCAATTAATGACAAACATGGATTTTTTTTTGTTTCTATATTTCATGAAGAACCAGCTGCACACTTTAAATGGTATACTTTTTAATAGTATTATTAAATGATAAGCGTTGTGTCTGAATTGTTTTTAACAGCAGCTTTATATGGTTGTTCACACCAATAGGATTCCAAACACATGGCTATTTAACATTGCCGTCAAATCAACCATGATGATTGTTGGCCGGTAAAGTCTTTTGCTGGCAGACTACAAAAAAAATAAAAATAATTAATTGTTCACATGATGCAGAGCAAATATTGTCGAGACACAACGTGCAAATGGCTTCTTTGGCAGCAGAAAAGCAGCTTAGGGTGAGTTTTAGAAGTTGTTTTTATGTAGAAATGAAAAATCCTGTTTTTATTACAAGGTTTTTAGTTTTTAAGTGAGATTAGGACTTAAGCCTGCCCCAAACTAAAAGACATCCTGTGTGAACAGCCATAATACCAACATCTGAATCTGCAGCTGTTCTCACAGATGAAATGAGTCCACAAAATAAAATATTTTTGCATACACATAACTTATAACTCTAGGGTTAAGACTTAATATATTTTCTTTATTGAGTTCTAAAATGACTTTAAAGTGGAAGCTTGGAAAACACTCCCAAAGGCAGCCAGCTTTATTTTCCTCACTTAGCACCAAATTGGAATTGACAATTGGGTCAGGCTTTTTGATAATGCGAGATGAAAAAGCAGCTCTAGATATCCAGGATCTGATTAGCGTTTCTTGGAAACCCGATTGCTCAGTGTTACAGCTA
>JAVLVB010000078.1:4665094-4693154 GCA_032876305.1 Orestias chungarensis | reverse complement strand
CACACACACACACACACACACACACACACACACACACACACACACACACACACACACACACACACACACACACACACACTAATAGGAATAACTACTGAATATTTATATGTAATCTGGGATTGTGCTAGATCCACTGAGAGATGTAAGACGGAAATATACAAAAATAAACAAACAAGAAAAAGAGGCTAAAAAAAGAAGCTGAAACTTGAACCGGATAAAGCAACATATTAATGAAAACCCAGGAATTTGTTTTGCTGTCGTAGGACAGACAGTTGAGGATGAAACCAGAGGCTGAGACTGAAACCACTGTCAAAGTAATCTGCTGGAATCAATTCAAAGACGTTTCCGCACAAATCGGACACTTGGCTGAATATTGTTCGTGTTATTAGCACCAATTCAACATGTAACACTATCAGTCACTGCAGTAATGTTAGAGATGTATTTTAGGTCTTTATTGTCCTGAAACATTTGCAAAAATGAACGTCGGCTTAAACACTCTTACCATCCAGTTTGTGGTTGTTATATAATGACTGCTGTAGATAAAAAAAAGGATAATATCTCTATGAGTCACAAAATCATTATTATATTTACTACTGCTTCTTTTTTTTATTGCAAGCCTGTCAAACTGTGTCTTTTGTGTCCAGGGTTTGCATCATGTAGTGCTGTTCTCATCAGCAAGCTTCCAACTTTGTAGGTAAAGACTCTCTCCCAAGATATGCATGCGATGTTTAAAAAAAGGTTTTAGAAGTTACATTTACCTATAGAGAACATAAGGAGAGGATATGGGTGAAACATTGAGTCACAGATAGGATTTGTGTGTGGATAATTACGGCCCCATTTTAATTACCTGCGTAGGTATAAAATTTAGAAAAAAGGATCCTTATGGATCTTTGATTTGTTGCACATCTGGAATCTGTTCTCTCAATCTCAACTACTCACATAATGCTACTGCATATGAGTCTAAGCCCATAAATAAACCGTTCAGCTTAAGTAAATTCATATAGGGCCCACATACACATTTAGCCGGCATGGCAACAGAATTTTTCCAATATTCAGTCAGCACCTGTGAATTGGTGTCTTTATTTTACGTTACTGACAGGTTGACAACCAGATGTCTGAGGCGTTCACTTGAAGGAACATCTAATATTTACTAACTTTACTCATTACAACAGTGTTTACCTCTTTTCTTTTACACACGGACAAAAACTTTAGATACAAACTATCCTAAAGTAAATTCGCTGCCGTTTTTGATGATAGTGTTCGAAGGGATGTTTTTTAAACAATAGTCATTCCATTATCGTGTATTAGCTTTTTCTTTAATTATCCTTAAAATAAAATGTTTGTAATAGAACCAAATGCCCTAAAAATATGTATTAGAAGACAAAGAATCTCCAGGATAAACTTTTACTGACTCCTGGTTGCAAAGTATGAATGTATTCTGATGGTCAGCCATAACCAGAGCTGTGCTGATGCTGCTCTCTCCTCAAGTCGTTTAAGTCACACTTTGGTTTCAGTGGCCATCGGGATCCCATTTTATGAGCCCACAGATCAATCAATCCCGTAATTCAATCCCGCAGTCAATCATGTTTGAATGAATAATTCACAAACCATTGCGGAGAGCTCTGGGAATTGGCTCACAGGCAGGGGGCTGCCCTCTACCTACAAGGAGAGCTGAATGGAATCGGCCTAATGGGGAAAGACATGGGATGGGTAGAAAACGTATCAGAGAAATGTTAACTTTTTTTTTTTGTGATGTCCAAATCAAATCTGTTCACTTAGGCAACTTAACATAATTGCGTTACGGTAAGATTTTAAACTATTATATCAGTGATGCTTACAGTCCCTGTATCAGCCTTCTTCTGTTTTCTTTTCATTCACTTCCAAGAGTCAAGAATCAGTTTATTTATATAGCGCCAATTTACAACAGGTGTCGTCTCAAGGCACTACACAGAAAATCAATTAAAATCAAAGATACATCACAACAAATAAATTTTAAAAAGTTTCCAATCTAAGGAACCCCAGCAGATTGCATCGAGTCATTGACTTGCAGCATTCACTCCTCTGGAATCAGCAGACCAAAAGAATTGCTTGTTTTGTCGTTGACTTTAAAGCAATCCCTCATAATGAGCATGCATGTAGCGACAGTGGAGAGGAAAAACTCCCCTTTAACAGGAAGAAACCTCCATCAGAACCAGGCTCCGTACAAGCAGCCGTCTGCCACGACCGACTGGGGGTTTGAAAAGACAGAAAGCTAAATTTCCTTTCTCCTCTATTTTTGCCCATGAACAAAATCTTTCCTCAATTTAAATAGTCGGTCCTTATTCTGATTGCTAGTCTGTACTACATATATAGACCCTTTTGCTGTTCTCTTAACCAGCTTTATTACCCAAGAGCACTTTTCATTGTAGTGGCTTTACGAGATCTCAAGGCAAGATATTTAAAACGTCCCATATATGGTACACTGACATGAATGCTGGCTGCTGTACCGATGAAAACTCTACCAAAGTGGATAGTGGTAAAAATCAATTTCTGTGTAAAATATGACATATTAACATAACACATACAGTAGATATAAAAAGGCTACAAACCCCTGATAAAATTCAAGCTTTTGTAAAAGATTAGTTTATTTCATGTCCAGTATATCCAGTACAGTTCATCTTAAAAACATGTAAATCTGTTGGAAGGGGAAAATGTTTATTAAAATAAGGTGCACCAGTTAAGCCCTAAGCTAATTCTTTTATTTTATTATGCTTACTGCATATTATTACATATGCAAAAATAAAGTTTTTAATCCATAGTTTTTCTGTGGAAATATTTATATAAGATATTATTTAGGGTAGAAAAAGTTTTCAAATTCATAATCTTTGTTAAATTGTTTATTACGTCACAAAGACCTGGCAGTTTTACAGGAAGGTGGGAACTTTTCTTTCACCACGGCATGTAAGAAGAATCTACTGTACTTTTTGTCAAACGGGCAAACCATTTTGGGCCCATAAAAAAAGAAAATGTATCCCCTTTGCTGTGTTTTTGTTCCCTGTTTACTTTTCCAGATTAATGCTTTCTAGGCCCAGAGCTTGCATGGAGCCCGCAGTGGCAAAGATGTAAAAACAACAGATATTTTATCATCTGCAAATGCATTAATTTCCCTGCACCAGTATATGGAAACAAACACGGTTTGTTGCACCACCGTCTGTGGGTCAGATTACAGCGACACCTCAGCCTCTGGCCGTGTGGTCGGGGTGCAGTAACCGCTGGCCCGTGCAGACAGTGCCCTGATGGACAGGGTTTAGTGTTTCTGATTTCTCCCTCTTCCCCCTGCCACTGTGCTCTCCTCTCCTTTTTTTTTTTTACAGGCGCCGTGCTTTGTGCAACAAACTGCAATGATCAATTGTGCTGAAAATTTTCTCGGAAGGTTTAAAATGGAGTTCTGTGGAAGTCGGTCTGGCTCTTAAATTTTTTAACTTGGCTCTACAGAAAGACAAATGGCTGCCCTTTATAGAGACTGCCTGAAAAAGTCTGATTGTTAATATCGCAGGTTTTTATATTACAATACTGCTGTTAAATACACAAAAACAACGCGGCTTACTTTATGTATGAGCTTTTTAGCAAATTGCATCATGGCTTTTTCATGAAAGTGTCTCTATAACAGAAGCTTTTGACTCGTGGCATTGGATTTTTATGGTCATAGTTTTAGCCTCAGAGTCACAATTTGTCAGATGGTCATGGACCCCATCCAGCACACACACTCTCAGGGAATAAAGGAATAAATTGTGGATAGAAAAATTCCAGGAAAACATAAAATTACTTGACATTGAGGTTATTGGCTACGTGTCTGAAGAGAATGTTTATGGCGGGGGCATTTTCGGAGGCCAAAAGGAGACAAAGGAAGCTAATCCCACTTAAAACGGTAAAATCTGCTCTATAGCTAATGAAGTAATATACTGTGGTCAATGAGGTAGAAGCACTGCAGAGAGCCTACGCAGTGTGTGTGTATGAGTGTTGTGTGCAGTGTTTGTGTGAGCGCGCTTTTGTTGTGGAAGTGGGGGTTTGTTTGTCAAGAGGTTGCTGTGATAATGCTGCCATCAAGAAGTGAAGTCTTTCAAGGGAGAATGAGCAACATCAGGAAGTGTGTGGGAGAGGGTTGGAAAAGCAAGAAAAATCACTGAAGTAAAACTTCAATGTGAAGAAAATGACTAAAAAACATTGTAAAAGCAGCAAATCTGAACACATATGACAAAGGGAAATCGCATGTACGTGTAAGTAGGTACACATCACAGTAAACTTAATAACAGCTACACTTTCCATTTTGGACCAAGATACCTGCATTTTTGCTACACAAAGGGAAAAAAAGAAGCACGACTCCTGCTCAGATGACTAAGAAAGTAAATGTAGGCTGAGATCAGACTGTGACATAAGAACGCTCTGTTGAGAAATGTACACTGAGAGTTATTATAGCTTCAATGTACTAACCCCTTATTACAAAGATGGATATGAAATCAGGAGGTCATTGGGGCAGAAAGCATAGGTTCTTGTCTGCACAGACGTAAACGAAAAAGGATGTAGTCAGGTGACTCATTCTTCAACGATTTCTCAATAAGTGGGCGAGTGTAAGTGTGGCTACCAGAAATAAAACCATACTTCTAAATGCTTAAACCCCACAGTCAGCAGTCAGATGACTCTGATATTGTAAGCGGTCAATATACTTTTAGAAGCGTCCTTAAAAAGTCAAAAAGTATTAACTGTGAGGCGCTGTCCTGATATGTCATGTAAGAGATAGAACAGTTTATGACAAATCCAGTTAAACAAACTAGTTTATGCATGGAAATCTGAATTATATGGATTTTTGTTTCAGCTGTTTATCATTCCTCTTCTAAAAAGATTAAACGTCTGGTTTTTGTACTCATAACAGACTCAGACTTTGCTTGATTACACTTATTAAGGCATTTCAAAGTTTGAAAAAAACCCTGCATGGAGTCTAATGAAATTTTCCATCTAAGCATTTTATGATGCACAATATCTTATGATTTAAAAGCCCTTTCAGTGAGATACCAGTGAAACTGCAGCAGGGATTTGGGGTTTCTCCGGCTGTTTAAGGCTTTTTTTGCCCCTCCCTCTCCTCTTTTGGATATATATCTTAAGAAAGGCTATTGCACTTTTTTCATAGTTACAACAAATGCAAATCTTGTTTGGAATTTTGTGCTTGAAAAATAAATGAAAACTATAAAATCATTGTGTGACAACTACAGTTGAAAACCGACGATAGCTAAAATTCACTTGTTATATTTGTTTATAAAGGAGATGCTTATGATAGATTTTTAAATAAATCTTTGTTTCAAACATTTAAATAAATACTTATACATTTATTGCTACATTTTACAACTGTTCTTGTTGCAGTAGCAGTTAGTAGCAATGTTATTTGTTGGAGTTTTGTTTTCAGTAGGTAAATATCTTAGGTTTTTTGGATAAAGTTCATATTTTGGGGTAAACACAGTAGAACTGGGGTAATGTAATCAAACATAAAATGGTGTCCATATTTTGTTTAGTTTGAGCTGTGGTAGAAAGGGTCCAGTAAACATTATTCAAACTACTTATCATCCTTCCCCCCAAAACATTATTGATATTCATACAGGCTAGCAGCTCTTACTGAACTATTTAAGCAAATATATGATATAGGCCTCAGCTGACCAGGTGGTTACAGCCCAGCCTGTGGGGAAATGCAATTTATGTAACTGAGAATATAAGTTTTATTAATTTTTTTCTATTAATATATATATATATATATTTTAAATAAACTTTTTTGCCAGGTACATACAGGACATACTAGGAATTTGTTTTGGTGTAATTACACCGAGGCCGCCATTTTGCGGCGCCAAGTAGGCAGTAGCGCAAAGGGTCTTGCCTAAGGACCCACTGCTGTGGTATTTTGCCATGGGCTGGATTTGAACCCAACTAAAAGTCATTCAACATACCACTTGAGCTATCCAGCCGTGAGGAAATACTAGGAATTTGTTTTGGTGTAATTACACTAGGGCAGCCATTTGCGGCGCCAGACTGGTGTAATCACACTGAGGCAGCTATCCAACTGCAGTAGCTCGGTATCTTTCTTGAACAACATTACTTTCCAAGTTTCCCAAAAGTTGATCACACCTCCCTAAATTTCTGGCTAAAAGATATTTTGGTTCACAAAAAATAAGAATGCTCCGCATCCTTTTAGCTCAAAGCTTTGGACTTTGTTCATACGGGCTAGTAAGGCAAGGCAAGTATATTTGTATAGCACATTTTCGTTTACAAGTCAATTCCAAATGCTTTACAAAAAAAAGAGCAGAAAATGGAACAATAAAATCAACTTTGAATTTAAAAAAAAAAAAAAAAAAAAAAAATAATAATAATAATAATAGTAAAAATATTCTCAGTTGCTATATGCACAGTGAAATAAGGCTGTTTTCAGCCTGGATTTAAACAACGGCAGAGTTGTAACCTGTCTCACCTCTTCAGGAAAACTGTTCCAGATTTTAGGAGCATAAAACTGGAATGAAGCCTCCCCTTGTTTGGTCCTGACTCTGTGCATCAGCAGGAGGCCACTACCTGAGGTTCTCAGAGTCCTGGCTGGTTCATATGACTCTGTGCATCAGCAGGAGGCCACTACCTGAGGTTCTCAGAGTCCTGGCTGGTTCATATGGCTCTAACATGTCCGATATGTACTTTGGGGCTAAACCACGAAGAGACTTGTACACAAGCAAGGCTGTTATAAAGTCTATTCTTTGAGTGACAGGAAGCCAGTGCAGAGACTTTAGCACTGGACTGATGTGGTCATATTTCCTAGTTTTAGTCAGAACCCAAGCAGGAGTAGTATCTACCTTAACTACTGACTCACTGAGCGTATAACACTAATGAAGTGCAGAGGTAAGCATGGCCATCAAATTTAAGCATTTTGTTTAATTAGACCCATGTCACAATGCAGTATAGATAGATAATAAAACTGGCCCCAGAAAAGATCCCTGTGGAATTCCACCAGTTTTATGGACTGAAAAAGAAAGTAGGTCCTCCAAGGCAGACCTAGAATCCCGGCAGACAGAATGCCTGTTTGTCTTGTATCCTTTTACACCGTTTTATGCCTTCCATTATGTAATATAGACAAACTATGAGGTATGTTAAAATGCATGTCAGTTAAATTATTAGACCTCCTTTATTATTAACTGTTTGGCATACACAACTGGAAGCATCCTGTCAACATTCAGACGGCATGACTGCTCCTAACCGCGGCTAACAGGACTAAGAGGGATAGGAATAATGCACGCTTATACAGATGCATTATTGCATCAGCAAGTGGACATTCCAGCAAATAGCTTGTTTATAAGTGTTGTGGTGGGCGTGTATGTAAGAGAAAAGCATGCAGACAAAAGATTAAACCACATGTGAAGCAACAGCAACTTATAAGGAAATCGAATAAGCTTTCAGTTTTTAATGATGGTTGGGAGTATGTACGTTGGGTGGTAATATGACGATCAGTAATAGGTTTTCAGACTCATCCGGTTTGTACATAAATTGAAAAATGTTCACATCAAAAATATTTACAGGTGCAGCGTAGGACTTTTTAAACAGAGTTGACGTTATCCTGTTTTATATATGATAAAATATGCAGGATGTAATTTTGTCAGTGTTGAAGTAATTGAAGAAGTGGGCAATGAGATGGCTGCCGGAGACAGTTGCAGTAATTTTTTCTGACTGCTGCTGAAAACTGAGAGGAAAATATCTTGTTAGTGATTGAAAAATGTCCCTCGAGCCAATCTTTTGGACATGGTTTGATTACCGCGCTACTCCCATGGCCACCTCACGGTGCGTTTTATTGCATCTCCAGCTTTAGACAGTTTGTTCAGGAGTTTATCAGACACGGTTGCAGAAAAACATGAAGCAGAATTTGGGTCTCATCTTAATACGCAGTTTGATTGTGTTAGAAAGTATTCACACCACTTAAACCCTTGACATGCTGCCCTTTTATAACTGCATATCTAAATATACTTTGTTGTGACTCTAATTAATCAAAGTGGTGCATAAATGCTATCTCTACAGATCTAAAGAATAAAATGTACGCCTATTCTTCTCTTATAAAACCTCAATCTCAGGAAATTGAAATAAGCTCATCTATGAAAATCTGTTTTTCATTTTCTTAATTAGAATATGTTTTAAACGTCTTCTGTCAGTGCCCAGAATTGTTTGACTGCCATTGTGAAACTCAACAGATTTACTTTCACAAGTGGAGCATTAAAGCTTACACTGCAGTGTTCCATTTTTTATTTTATTTTTTGTATGAATAAGCTTTTTATTAGAAATTGCTTTGGGCATATATGAACTGTAATTTATGTGGAAAGGGAAAGGAAAAACACCCACCAAACTTAGGTCTGGACTTTGGCTAGGCCATTTTAAAACATGAACAGGCTTTGATGTAATTGATTCAGTTGTAGCTCTGGGTTCTCATCTCTAGTCTAATGTCTAATCACCAGCATTTTCAAATACTATTTTCGAAGGAGCTACAGCCTAGATGGATGTATGCATGGAACCAGTGACACAGACAGGGATGGGTTTCATCAGGCAGCAGGATACAGTGGTTGAAAATGAACAGGTGCTCGGTCGATGTTGCTAAACTGAATTGGATGGAAAAAGTATTTCCGTAACCGATAATAGGATCTGTTTTTTTCTGTCAGAGCTACAGATTTATCATTAAATAGAGCATCCAGTCACGACTCATTCACAAGATTGGTCTTTGTTTTCTGCATGCACTCTTTTGCTTACTATTCTTATGTTGCCTAATTTTCTTTCTGTCTCATGTTTTTTTTCCCACCATCAATGCTGACCTTGTCACTTATTCGCCCTTGTTTGATTGCGATTCGGTGTACAGTACACATGCAAACGTTTGTGTGTGTGTGTGTGAAAGGACAAAGAGAAAACAAAGGGGTAACAGAGGGAGCAAGTAGGGGGAGAAAGAGCATTGGGAGGCAGTGAGGGCACTTAAATTGCCTGTTTATTTCCAGTCATTGCATCAATTACACTTATCCAGCTTACAAATGAATGTGCTTCTCTTATGCTGAAGAAGAAAGGGAGAAACAATTAAGAGTCCGATATTAAATACTAATGATGTGGTGAGTGATTTATGGCTACAGGCTAGTCATAAAAAACAAACAGTAAGCAGAAAAACAATATATATTTTTTGTTACCGGGCAGAGAAGAAGACAAAACTGGAGGCATTCTGCACCTCATTGTGGATTTGTTGAGGGGCCCATATGGGTGTGTCCTTACGCGCGCATTATGTGGGGTCTACCAGTGGCTGCCCTGAGATCAGGAGCGTGATTGTTGGCTCTCTGGGGAGGGTGGGCGTGTCTGTGACAGGCTGCAATAATTAGTGGAGCTCAGCGGGCAGAATTTATAAGACTCAGCTGAGGCTATGAGCCATTTCGGCCTGCAACGTTGCAATTTGTCTCCCACTTTGTGTCACATAACAGCCTCTATGTGGCTGGCGCCTGCAAGCTCACAATGCGCACGGCAGTCCTGCCCTGTGCCTGTCTCATAATGCCTCCCGTGGCGGCGTACATGCGAATTCCTGATTGCCGAGAGGTTGGAATATCTCACGTTCGCATGGCTCGGCCTTTTGCAGGAAGGAAATATACTGCTGTGAATGCGATATGATTACAGCCTGCGTCTGAGACAAATGCATGTTGAAAGGTAGAAGACTTCTCTGGAAATCTATCCCGTACAGCAAAAGCCCCGAAATGAATACTCATTTAATAATCAACCGGCGTCTTACACTGTATAGAAGGGAATTATACTGCATGCCTTTTGTCGGTCTATGTCTTCGATTTCTCATTTTTGAGGAAACATGAATAAGCAAATCAAGAAATGTATGAATTTAGTTTAATTTAGTGATTATTAATGCTTGTTATACCTCAATTCTAAATCTCCTCAACAGCTTAATCCAATATCTTTAAAAAAAAGGATTATAAAATATATACAAACCTACTAAGACATTGCTGTTGCGCTTAAATTGACAACTCAGGTGTGGAGAGTATTAATTAGAGAAGTACTAGAAGATATCCACTGATCAGTAGGAATCTGCTGACAGGGGAATCGACATGAAGTCTGGACAAGATCGCTCCACCCTCCCAAATGCTACTCAGGCAGAGCTTAATTCTGAGGAGAAAACAAACAGGGTTGTAATGGCAGAGGTTTTGAAAATCAAAGCATGTTTTTGCTTATCAATCATCATTAAGGAATTGTCATTGAAGCCCAAACCTTTTGCAGCCAGGGAAAGAAGCATGACGGGGCACAAAGTCCAATTAGATGAAAAAAGGCCATCTGAAGCCCTTTACTCTTGCAAAAGCGGGAGAGTAATTACTTAATATCACACAAACAGGCTTATAAAAATCTGAAGTATGATTTGATCACGGCAGCATGTTCATATTATCTTAAACGCTATTTCCTTGCAGCGAAACATAGCAGTTGCAGCATCATGCTGTGGGGTTTTATTTTGTTTAAAGTTGATATAATGGATGGATCTAGATAAAGAAAAGTTTCACAAGAAAAGTGTTTTGAGGCTGCAGCCGCTGGCGTTCCCCATTAAACAGACCCAAGAATTAATTGCGAAACGAACAATGTTCTTTATGCAATCCAACTGAGCTACAGGACATGTATTAGTGTTTTGAAATAGGACAGCATATTAAAAAGTGCAATAAATTTTAATACTTTAGAGATTTACTGTATGATCTTTGCGATCAGTGCTGGCTTTTGTGTTATAGATCCTGATTTGTCTTTGGATATATACCTTATCGTATCATGTCCGGCACCTTATGCTGTTAAAGTAGTGCTCAAACCTGGCTTGGGTGAAAAGTCTGCTGCTCCTGTAATTTATTGCCGCCGTAGCACATAAAACAATATGCAAATGAACCTCCAAATGGCATTTCAGTTTGTTTAGATGCTGCTATTCGTGTAAACCAATCAGTGTGATAAGTTATTCTTTAAATATCATTCAACAAATTACATAGCTTTGTGCTACAATAAAATAAGTTGTTATTTCTTCTGCTCGTTTCGGCCGCTGCTCCTGGTACACATAGTGTGAAAAATAGAAAAATCACAGAGAAGTCTCTGTAAAAAATTACTTATACCCATGCATCAGATTCCATCAGAGAAACATTAGCATAATTTTTGTTGACTTGATGTTTTAATCGCGTTTTGCTTCCCCAGTGAGGGAAGTATTTATAGAGGTAAACTTTGTTTTACTCAGCATTGTTTTCCTATAATGTTTTTTCTAGGATTTTATGGAACAGACCAACATAAACAGAACATAATTATGAAATAGGAGTAAAATTATTCATGGTGTTGCGGTAAAAACAAAAAAAATCTGAACAACTTGCCAAGCGTTTATATGTAACTCTTATATCCCTAATCTAATTTGTGTTTAATCTATATAATCTTAGTCTAAAGCATCTGTTGTGTGAAAGAACCCTTCATGATTACCAACCCAATCAGTTTATTGTTCTACAATAACTGAACGTGTACAGTTTTTTAAGCGTGTGAATACTTTGATTTAAGGTACTGTTGGCTATTTAGTCTAAAAAAAATCAATAGTGTACAGTACTAGGTGTGCTGAGGAGGTAGATGTTTAAATAGGGATGTGCATCTGCATTATTCAGGCTCAGGTGTGATGATGTTGACTGATACCCTGCTGGCTTTCAGGTACTTACTGCTCTTCAAAGATCCATACGAAGCAACAGTAGGAGTGATTACAATTGAATGTTATTTGCTGTATTTCAGTCATATAAGCACAAACAATGCAGTAAACTTCAAAATATACAGATCATTGTTGTAATCTTTAACCAGCATATGTCATATTAAATAGGTTTCTAGGACTTTTAGACCTTTACCTGCACATTTTTGCTAAAATTTGATATATCCTCTCCTCGAGTGACAAAGAGAGGCTAGCTTGTGTATTTCTTACTTTAAGGCTGCAATATTTTAAATCTTTACAATCAGGAAGTTGAAAATATATATATTATAGGTTTGACTACTATTAAGAGGAATAAAAGAATTATCCTGGTTCTTTAATTTTAGATTATTTTAATTCTTGTGCATCTTTAAAAAAAAGCCTTTTATAGTTAAGCCCTATTATAAATCTGGTGATTATATATGTTCCCATCATTTGGAATATGTCCAGACTGAAGGATTCCTGCTGGACCCTAGAGCCTCTACAAGTAGAATGGGAGGTAGATGCTTTCGTTATAAGACTTTAAAGAAAATTTCAAGATGGTTTGAGGTGGTGCTTCCACGTATTTATTTTAGCAAAACTGACAATCCATAAAATTCCAAAATTAACCTTTAGTTTATAGATTGACTTGACTTGATGTATGAAAACATCAAGTCAAGTTTGGTTTTAGCGTTTGGAAGATTTTTACTAATTTATGTAAAAGTAAAATGAAACAATTTAAACAAACAAAAAAGAAAATTGATAATTACCATACAATTATTTTCTGACTTGTCACTCTGTTTTGCATTTTACAAAGTATACCAATCAGATGTTGATTGCTTTTGTGAACTGTTCATTTTGCTCCCAAACCTTTTGCCTGCAGTGGAAAAACACCTAACGATTTATGTTTCAGCAATTCATCTACTTTAGTCGACTTTACAACCGTGACAGGCGGACACTCTGCATCAACCAAGCAGCAGCCTAGAGCAGCTCAGCTATCATTACTCTTGCTGCCTTTGTCAGTAATGACAGTTCAAACTGTTGGAAAAGTGAGACCAAGAAGTCATGTAGTTCTAACTTTAACATCTTATTCACACTGGATAAAGAACCTAACAGGACATACAAAAAAGATTTACGCAAAACCTATATGATTTTTGTAAGACCGTTGTTTTTGTTCATGAATATTGTGGAGCCCTCTCACATGTTGTATTTGGTCATGAGAGGATTTTGAGTGAACAAACAAACTTTAGTTGTTCAGTCCTTGGTAGAGCTTTGGATCAGTTTCAATTATAAATCAGTCAAACTCAACATCCCTGACAATCAGTCAAACCACAATAGTCTACTAAAACAACAACAGGAAAATGAATCAATCATAACATAATGTTCCATTTCATTCCCAGCAGATGATTTGGTTTGATGAACTGTGACACTGATGCTTTGGTTTTCTTGGATGTCTGCAGTGTTGCTCTCCTAGTCAGAGCTGGATAATATCAGATACTTGCAGACACATTTTCCAAATGTTGCCTTGTATTCATCCTCACTGTAGCTGTTCAGCCAGGGATGTACGTCTTCCTTGTCATGTCTTTATTTTGTAAGCCTTTTCACTTTGAGGAAGGCCTGGAGTACCGGGTGGATGTTTAAAAGATGAGGCCGTTTAGAGCTGCGTGGATGTTTGGGGTTTGTCTGGTCTACAGTTATTGGTGGCTGGGATCTTCTAAATGTAATCCTGTAATGGCAGGAACTACCCAGGAAACTCCCAGCCTATAATGAAGTGAGAGCCTGCTTGCCTTAATATTTCCTGTGATTAAATGTAAAGATTTTTGCTTAATTTAGTGTTGATTGTGCATGATAGACATCAGTGTTGGATATTTCTGAAAAAAAGGGCACAAAATTCATCTAATTTACATGCAATAGGAAGGACTGTTCGTATTCTACAGGCAACTTTAAGCGTAGGTCTGAAATTCCCCCCAAAACTGTCAATATCTCTTGTAGCACAGTTTATGACAGGCTTACTTTGAAAATATAAAAGATAAACTTTCATGCATGTGGCTTTCCTGTTATCTGTTAAAGTCTTACTCTAAAAGAAGTAGCCATCCACTATAGAAAGTAACATTTACTTTTCAGAATCTTCTTACCACGGAGTGATACTGAAATTACCTAAATTTGAATCTCTTCTCCCTCACTCACTCTGAAAAGTGTTAGTAGTATGACGTGTTCATCTGGGAATACACATTGGAATACATGATGTTTCTATAAAAATGTGCCAGTGAGGGCCTTAACTTTTGGTGTGATCATATTTATATGAAGGTGAGTCGTCATAGCAAAGATTTATTTAAAGTTCTAGTCCAATTACGTTCTTGTGTGATAACATTTATAGAGTTACATTGTCCATCTGACGTAGTTTAGCAATCCCTACATCCTAAACCCTGCACAAAATATATAAGAAAATCTGTACATGTCAATTTAAGAGACTTGAAAAACAAAAAGTGATGGTTGTCCTGATAGGTGAAACATGATAAAAGACATACCTGTTCTATAAAGAAAGGATATAGTCTTATAGTACTTATATTGAAACACCACAAACAAAAAGGGTGAGGAAGTTTTAGCTGAACTAAATACAGAAAATATTAGAAAGTGTTGTTAAACTGTAAGGATTCCCTGAAAAATGTCAAAGTTGATCCGCGTTTTAGTGGAAACTGCCTCTAATCAGCCCCCGAACAGCCAGTCATGCTGGCCTCGGCTCGTTATTGTCAAAGGCAGAGAGCATGAGAAAAACATGGACGGCAGATTTAGTGACCTGGCTTCATCCCTTCGGGGAGGCATGCAGGTTTTATGGTAAGGGAAACCATTAATCGCAGTAAAATTCATCAGTGGATAACATTTAATTAAGGTCCAAGCTCGCAAACCTTTCAACTGCGAACCTCAGTCTGCAAACCTCTCCCCGAGTGTCTGTTTTCTTTGCTTCCCTTCTTTTGAGTCCTCCTTTTCTCTGTGGATAGTTTCCAGGTGTGATTGGTCTGTTTACTCATCCACTTTCGCTCCAGCGCTACCAGACTCTATTTTCACAGCTTCTGTTTCCCTCTCCACTCAATATTCCCCCCATGTTTACATTAGCTTCACCGGCGAGTCCTTATGTCTGCCAGCCTACTGTATGTTCTTAGGTAAAACCTAGCTAGTATTTTATTATTTCATTCCACCTCATTAATTCCTCTGTACATTTTGACTCCCCTTCTGCATCAACCCCTGGCTCGCTTTTACAAATGGGAGAGAGAGATTTAAAAGAAAGGAGAGAAAAGAGAGTGCAGTGGTGAGAGGTGCTATTAGAAGGGCTCAAAATGGAGTCGACGTGATAAAAACTGGACAGTCATTGTGGGCCTTTATATGAAAAAGTCCGCCTAATGGGGAGGAAAAAAGGGGCGTTTGATAGATTGATTTGGAATGAAATTAAAAAGGACAAGAAGGAGAATCATATATAGTAAATTGAGCATTACACACAGCATTACAGTGTCTCCTAATTAGGCGTGTAAAAACTTTTCTTATTAGGTCTGAGACAGTCGTTAGTTAATGGAAAAAAAGAAGAGAATTGCTCTCAGAGACGGTTCATACAGGAGTAGCTGGTAATGGCTGGTAAAGAGTGAGGGCTACTTCAAGGTCCGAGCCAACTGTGTGTGTGAGATGATCTGCCACGCCACGGTTCGTCTTATCTCTGTCGCCCCCTGCGGAACAGCTCTCCACCACCTGCCTGTCAGTGAATACACATAATGTGCAACAGCGTTGAGAGTTTGATCACATCGCAGGGTATCTGTCGGTGTTAGAGCAGCGTGTGTGTGAGAGCCGTGTGTGTGTGAGAGTGTCAAATCACTTCAGCTTCAAGTCCTGCACCGTTGTCGTCCATTCGTAGTGAACCAGTGTTTGGTGCTGATCATTTGTAATGCAAAGTTGTGCCCATTTAGATGTTATACTTATTTCCACGTGGACAAAAAAAATAAGGATAAAACAGAAAATCTTGAGGTAATAATCATAACCTTTAGTATAATTTAAAACTAAATTCTGCGATAGACTAACACAGTTGTATGTATAATTGTAAAGTGGGAAGAGGATTGTTTGAAAAAATAAAATAAAATTCATTAACCCAATCTAACATGTGAAAATGCTTTAAACTATTCGATTGCACCTCTGGTTGGATGTAGTGTTACATTTAGCTTCATCCTAGCTTTATGAACTTTTTTCTTCATCTATTTGTGTCTTCTGTCTTTTGATACCCCCCCCCCTGCGGTCACAGCAGACGCCTGCTCATACTCAGCAAGGCTGTGCTGGAGGTTTCTTCCTGTTAAAGGGGAGTTTTGCCTCTCCACTGTCGCCACATACATGTCGAGTATGAGGGTTTGCTGTAAAGTCAACGACAAAACCGGAGCTATTGTTTCTGTGTTCTTATCCAGGAGAGAATACTGCAAGTCAATGACTCGATGCAATCTGCTGGGTTTCCACATGAAAACATGTCAAACTGATTTGTTTATCATGTATTTATGATGGGAATCAAATTATTTCCTTGTAAACCACTTTGAGACGACACGTGTTGTAAATTGGGGCTAAATTAATAAACAGAATTTAATTAAATTGAATTAATTCGCTTTTACTGGTTCTCCAGTCCCTGCCAAAAAATAACTCACGCCCAGCATGATACTGCCACCACTTTTCATCTGGGTGTTGACTCTCAAACTGGATAGAGGGAATACGTTTTCCTGGTTGGATTTAGGTTCTTGCTTTGACTACGTTATCTCAACAGATTAATGTGTTTTGATCCAAACGGAAGTGGGTCATTCCAGTCCTGAAGGTTCACAGAAGTTTAGCTATCGTCCTGTGTGAACACACCTGCATCAATCAATTGGGTCATTTATAGACTGAAACGGGAGTCGTTGCCAGGCTGAGCACATAAATCAGTGATTGATTCATGTGTGCTGGCGCTGGAACACATATAAAACATGTAGGCCAGTGGCCTACATCTACTGGAACTGCCTCTGATCTAAAATGTTTCAGCCGTGGCAAAATGTGTAAGATAGCTATAATGTTTGAAAGGTAAACATCCTTCCCTGTTTAAGTCTCTGCAGCCTTCGTACAGGTACAGGTCTCCTCTCCTGAGCTTCATCCATCCCTCCATCAGCCCAGATCCGTTAACTGATCTTGCCTGTAAAAATGCTCCCCATAGGATCACCTTGTGTAACAGGCTTGAGTTAATAATTTCAAATAATGAGCAAAGTCAACTTAAACTGAACTAAATGTCCGTTCTTTCAATTCCCCTTATTCCTGCACTCGTATAATTGCAAGATATGTGTAGCTGACAACTTATATATCTAATGCTGACCCATTTTCTCACCTGAACTGTGGATCTATGGGCTTCTCTGGAAAATGCTCTACTTCTCATGCCTGTAAGTTTTGGTTGTATTGATGCTAAACTGTTGAATATTGGATTAAATTTCACAAAAAAAAACAATAAAAAAAAAAAAACTTTCTGAGTGTTGCAACTGAATAATTGTAGCTCCGATATGGTAGAAAATAAGTTTGTCATGGGCTTTTTTAATTAACTGGGTTTTGTTTTATTTCGATAATGTTTATTATCTTTTCGTCCGTACTTTCAATAGCGAGTCGAATGCTGAATTATTTGCTAAATTTACGGTTCAGATCTTGGTGCAGATGAATGTGGCGAGTGTGTCGTTTTAATTTAAAGCTTCAGTGTGACATAATTCAGCAGGAAATAAGGATTTTAATGTCAACTCACATCATGCTAATAATTAATCTCATCAGTTGGTAGAGTCACTCTCTTCTGTGATTACCAGTGCATGCATGTTACATACATGTAATGAAGTACCAGTGAGGTTAAAAGATTTCTGTCTCCATGAATCAAACCATTTTCTTTGAGCAAAAAGCCTCTATTTAAAATTTGGAGTTTGAACTGATCGGCTGTACAACCATCTTAAACTTCTGCTCGTGGTTTTTCCCTAGATGTCAAAGGTTTGCGTGGATGATTGTTTAGTCTGTGAAGGAGCAGTCTAAGTTTTTACCCACAACTTGAATTTATGCTAAACTAATACTCATTTTATTCATAGATTAGGCTGCTGGTATCGTTCCATTCTCACTTGTATTACATATATTGCCTTCAATGAGTGCCAGAAGGTTGTTTCCATACCTATCCTTTAAACCACATCCAGTATAAATGTAGCAGAAAGCCTGAAAATAGCAGTTTGAGAAGAATATAATATGCATTATTATTTCTGTGCCTCTATTTTTAAAGTATGTACTACCTTATTGTTTTAGTTTAAGGTGTGTTTTTAAAGAAAAACCCCAATGTCGTTTTTGCTCTGGTTCTGTCATCAGAATATTGTGTAAGTCCCCATAAGTCCATTTCTAGTTGATTTTCCTTACAACAATGTTTTGTTTTGACCTGAAATACAAAATGTAAGCTAATATCAAACACGTTGGGTGGAAGTGAAATGAAAACGCTGGATAACAATTAGACACTATGAAACATTCTCTTTATTTTGGATGAGAAATTAATAAAAAATTAATTGTTTTCCTGTGAAGACTCGCCATGCTTATTATATATTTTTTTTAAATAAGGAAAACTAATTTTCTGTTTTGAAAGAACCGTTTTTACATTACATCATAATCATTCAAACGAAGTGCTAATGATTAAATTTTAGGAAGGCATGCTGCTGAATGCTTTTAATGTGTCTCCGAAGTGTGTTGGAAAGTTACTTGCCTGCAAGTAATTTATTGAAAAAAAACTGAAAACCAACTTTTTTCTCTCCCACTTTCGAGATTTTTGGCTCTTCTACCTTAAAATGTGGTGAATTTGTCATTTAAGTACGATAGCAGATGTATTTCATACATATGTTTATGTCCATATCCAACAGGATTTATTAGCACTATGGACTATTGTCTATTTTTATATCAATTTACCTTTAGAGTAAATCAACCGTTTTTTCACTATTTATAAACATGTAACAAAACAAAAAAACGGGGTATGTTTGAGCTGATCTCAGCTGTTGTGTTGCAGTTATTTCAGGTTGTTCAGCCACATCGGAGTTGCGGCACTCCAGATGGGAGACAAAGAGTATTTGTGGACCTGAGTCAGCAGATTTTACACACAGCAGATCTGCAATGGCAGCAGCAGCAGCAGCTGGTTGTCCGAGAACAGGCCGAAACGTGAGTCGACGAAGGGGAAAGTGCGCCAGTGTCCCTGTGATTGACGGCTCTTGTTAAGGACAGGATTTCTAAGGGGAGAACATCAGCTCAGTCGTGTCAAGGTCACTCAGGGAGCCGGTTGGCAGGAGTCTAATTGAAGATATCAGCCTAAAAAACTGATGATAGTCAACCCAACCTGTGTGTCAGAGCTGGGTATCTAAAGGTCAGTTAAGTTTCATTGCAATGATAAGAGGAAATATGGGATGTGATGACAAGGCCAAGGGGTTTTGAGCAGAGAGAGAAGATAGTTTGGCCATGCCAGACGTCCTCAAAAAGGATGATGTAAAATCTTTTGAGTTAAAGTCTCTCACTGTGATGGTTTTTAATAATAATAATAAAAAAACTTACTTAATTAAAATTGCCTGCAGAGAGAAATTAACCGAATCAACTGAAAATCACTGTTTGTTCTGAGTGAAAGTCTGCTGCTATTGTCTGTTCCAGTGAATTATGATACATTTCCATGTTGTTATGATAATTAAACAGTTGTTGGCCTCATAGATCACACCCGGTGTTAGTTAAATATGAGCTCCTCACAAATAAAGCTTTCTTCTCCCCCGTGTGCGAGGTTGACTCGACTCAGTATGCCGCTCTGCCACACTGGCGATGAAAACTGTTTAATCACAGCTCATCCATATAACCGGTGATGTACTGGCCTTAAATCATAGCTGAAACGCACTCTGCCCAGAAGGCAGAGATCTGGAAGCTACCACCTTTTGTCGCAGCTCCAGGTTCATTGACGATAAATATTTTTTTCCTCTAACACTGGATCTGGGTTTTCATTTGCACCTAACAGCTGTGTTAGGTGTTTATCTGCTTCAAAGGTTTTCCAGCTGAGCGGCGAAGCTCCCTGGGTGGGCGCGACACATTTTGTGGAAGCATGAAACAAACATGGCGTGTGTTTAAAATAGGACATCAGGAAGGCCTGGATGTTGGTGTCGGCAGCAGGACATGTGACAGTAACACATTCACAGTTGTTACAGTGTCTTGCAAAAGTAATCATGCACCTCTGACTTTTTCACACTTTGCAACCTCAAACATTATTGGACTTTTATGTAATAGACCAACACAGCTGCGCATAATTGTGAAGTGAACATAATACATTTATTGCCCATTTTCTTCACAAATAAGCAAATCTGGAGAGGGTTGTGTTTATTTATTTTTTGTCCGCTTTACTATGATACCTGTAAATACATTCTGATAAAACAAACTTGTTTTAAAAAATCAATTAATGGTTTTTAGATTTGAAAATCTGAATCATTTAGTCATTAACTCACTTCATCAGATATTTTTCCAACATTATCTAAAGAAAAGCATGAACTTATCATCTTAGCAGTGGCGTGGTGTGGGGATGCTTTTCTTTACTATTTACAGGGAAACACTGAGATAAATAAAGGATAACTACCCTGAATATATGACCCTTCTCCACTGGAATGGTTAATTTATATCAAAGTATTTGTATGCGCTACAATGGCCTACTCAAAACCCACACCTAAATCAAATTAGTTAAAAATAATCTGTGCAAGGCCTTAAAAACAATATCAGTGTCTGATGGGATTTGTTCTTTACAGCTGAAGGCGCTGAGTATTTTATATCAATGGCAGGATTATAATTTTTGTCTTGAAACCTGTGGATACAATTTCTAAATCACCTCACTTCGCTAAGTGTTCATTTTTTGGCCATCAAGTTCTTAAACGGTTTTATTTGTAGAGATAAATTAGGAAAGAATTATACTTCTCAAGTAACTTCATCTTTCAAAATGATTCTGACAAAATGAGTAAGATGCGTTTTGTAAAGTTTTATAAACCTGCCATTCACAACTTTTGCCAGCTTCAATATTAGAAAACATGCAAGAACAGGGTATACATAATCAAGCCATATAAACTCATTACTTATTTACTTGACGAGGAGATGTGATTGCGATTTACTGCAAGGTTTTTAAGTTTTAAGACCGGTAAAATTACTTTAATACCTCATATTAGCACAGGTAGCTTGACTGGTGTCACTAAGAAAGCATTCTCTATTTAAAGATCCTTTACTTCACTCAGCGATTTTTCAAAATACCAAACTTTATTTTAGTTTGGTATGTCCAGGAGCAAATGCTGCAAGCTCAAAAGCATAAAACAAATCTGGAACTTTTCCACGTTGTACCTGGCAAACTTCAGCTAAAGAACATAAATGAGTTGTTTGATCGATAATTAATGGGGAAGGACGAGGAATTACTTTCTGAGGTGCTGGCTTAAATCAAATGATCTGATGGGCCTTGGTTTCAGGACGAGTGAGTTACTCATGCTGAGCGACAGGAAAATGGGATCCTGTCTGCTGCCGTAACAACTTCAGTTTTGAGATTGACACTGTCAGAGTCGACTCTGACTGAAACGAGTGGAGTTTGCTTTGTTATGTTTCACAGCATCTACTGGAGGGGGAAAAGGATAAATTTGTAGTTTAAAAACTTCAGATGCTTTACATTATTTATTTATTTTAATCAGCTTGGTTGGAGGATGCGTTAAAACTGATTTCAGCTTTTTTTTACTGTGAGGTTTTTTTTTCTTTACGATCATTTCTTCATATAGCTTGAATCCATATTAGGTTGTCCTTGAGGATAATGTCTACTGATTTTCGGAAATGTTGTCATGGCAGTTTATTCTGATGCTGTTTTTGCCATCTTTGAAAGGCCATTATGTCTGATTGGGCTTTTACATAGAAAATGCTTTTGGTAACACGTTATCTGTGTTCGTCCTGTGGAAACGTACTGAGAACGGAACATTTAAATCTCCCATCGGAGCAAGTGTCTGATATGAATTTAAAGCTATGTAAACAGCATTTGCTTTTTATGCAGCTTTACTTTTATATCAGATTAAGTCCTTTACTGTAAGTCACTATGATGTTTTTGAGATTGGAGTTGTTTTGAGACTGTAAAAGCCTACTTTGGTCTGGTCCCCTCTCGGATTAGCGGTCTTCATGTTCTTAACTCTGAATAACCTTTGAACATAACTTCACTTCAAAAATAAGAACAATCACTTTATTATTCAATATTGTATATATATATATATATATATATATATATATATTTTTTTTTTTTTCTTATAACAGTGGAAGCAATTTGCGTTTCAGGACTTTTCAGTAATAAACCATAGTCACATTAATTGCAAATGCACGTCTGATTTAATTATAATAATCGTTTCCAACCATGACTGGATAAAATTGTATTGAAAATAGAAACAGAGAGACCAAATGTGACATACGGTAACAACATGAGACACAGTGTTGCACGGATCTGTAATTCTGTTAGAGTTTCATCAAAAATGTGCCATCATGACATGTGATTGACACTGATATAAATATTTGATCCTTTATGATGTTTCCATCTCCCGCTTCTCCCGCAGGGAGCTGATCTGGAATCAGAAGCATCGACTAATCTCTGTTCGACTCCAAAAGCTGAAAACACAGAGGAAAGAGCATCTCCTATATAAAAAGGAGCAAGACTCCTACACTCATCATCAACCTCCCCAGCTTCCTGGAGTTCATGGACTGAGTAAACAGCAGCCTGAGCCGACGGTGTTTGGAGAATTTGAAGGAGTTGTGTCGGAGAGAATCGAGCAGATGGTTTGGCATCATCTCCTTTCCTGTCAGCCCCACTTCAAAAAGTAAGTATAAGGATTTAAAATATTAATTTGTTCAAATTTAAATTTAAATTTGAATCCAGATGTAACAAAGTTTGTAGTAGGTGTTTTACATACATTGCAGCCAGTGATAGTTCTGACTCTCTGCGTCCCCTTTCAGTAATCAGCCTGCAGCGTCTGCTTTATACATTTGAAATAGACGCAGATTTCTAAAATAAAGCTAAATATTGTTTTACTAGTCAAGTAAAAGAAGTTGTCTTTAACCGCTCCACAAGTATAGTATGTTGGACTTTTATAATGTCTTATATCGCGTACAATATACTATCCCTGCTTAAATGGCAAGATGTCATTATTAGAATATTTCATCACAATGTTTAATAAATAAGATAATAAACAGCTTAGTCAGACTTAATGGCACTTTTAATGTTACTCAGTTTTTTTCCCTCCTTATTCCTGTGCATTTTATATTTACACTTCCTTGCAGATTTTCTTTCCTTTCTTTTTTAAGAGCACCCATCTGTTTTGACTTCTCCTTTATTTTGTGCAAATCTAACAAAGTGCAGGTAGGATGGTGTATTACAATCTCGCCCCAAATTAAAGAACATTTGCTTTTAGTTAGGTTTTCTGAAACATCCGCAGCATCCAGATAGATTACTTTCATCTAAACAGGACAACAAAAGTAAATCTCTGACTGTGAACACCAAAAGTTTTCTATCTTCCTCACAGTTGCTTAATTTATGTAAAAGAAGCTGTAAGTAACTGCTGACACGGACGACAATAGAAAGCTGTTGCAAACACGAACCAAAACCAGAACACTGCTTGCACTGTCTCTCTTTCCCAATTTGTGGCAGCAATTAAAACCAAACTGAATGAACCCATTAAAAAACAAACTAACACTTATCAACAGTTAAATAGCGAGCCAAACAATACGATTATCCCCATCATTTTCTTCTTTTGGGAAAGAGGCCAAAGATAAATGTTCTCAGAATAAATCCTGAAACACAATAAGAAATGTGTCTACAATGAATTGTTTGATTTATCCTAATTTAAGAACGATCTAATCTGATTACCAAACCTTTACTAATCACGACAAAGTGACAGTGAGGATGATTATGGAGTTTTGTTGACAAAGTCAGAGCAAAGAAGCGCTCCCACATCTGATGCCTCGTCCACGAGAAACCCTACACATCCGTAGAAGTGATATCTGAGTGTGCACTACAGGGACGACATTTTGATTTCAAAGGTGGGGGGCACGAGTATTTTTTAACGAAACTCTTGTATATCAGCTCACCATGTTTTCTCGTAGTTCTTCTATTTTCAATTGTTACTTTAATTAAAAACTGCCTTTAATGGTTCCTTGTTTGGTTTGACTGGTTATTAAGCATGTAGCAGAACATTATCATGTTTTTCTTAATCCCGTAGTGCCTATTCTCACCTATTACCCCCCAGCTCTGTGTTACTTGTGGCGCATTTGCACAGGATTAGCAAATTCTGCGTTTTACTCGAGTTTACTGACATTAAGGCCGGATATGATGTAAAAGCTGTCTTAACATCGTCTCCACCTACTATACATCTGTCATTGTACACCACAACTTTTAAAGTAGTACTGGAAACCAGACAGCTGTCAATACTGCTCATGTTTCAGGAAGGCTTGGAGCTAATTAATATATCTCATAAATAGCTTGATCATATCAGAAATGTTGCTTACTGTATGCTGCTACACAGGTCATCCACATCGCTGTCCTGCCAAATTTTGCCCTTTAGGTGGATCTCTTTTTGTGGATGGGTCTCCAGATAATTCGCCAAGAGACACTTTATTTTGGATTTTAAATGCTTTCAAAACTGCCGTTCGTAATTTCAACTGCAGCTTCCATCCCACAACCCGAAAAACCTTCACACAGCCAATCACACAGCTTGTGTGATTGTTTTTTTTGCAGCTGTAAAAATTTTATTCCAGAACTGGTTATAGCTCAATTCTTCCCCATGTTTGCTGTGCCCCGTACAGCTCATGTCTAACCTTATTGTACTTCTAATGGCTTTCCATCACCTATGCATTTTGTTATTTAAATTTTCTGTAAAGGTAAATTATTCTTTAAGAACACAGTAAATAGTTGTCCTGTAAACAAATTCTCCTACCAGAGCATCTCTACAGCTCCCACAGAGCTTTTACGATTCCTTTGCTGCTTTTCTGAATAATGGTCTCCCAACTGTGTCTGTCAGTTTAGATTAGATGGGCAGCTAAATTTTGGTCTACATTATTTTTGATTTTTAGACAAAGGATAACACAGAGATCTGTGAGATGTTTGGAGAGGATAAAGATAACATTTATTTAAACCTCTCCACAAGATTCCTGATGTGATCCTTGGTCTTCAGTACTCTGTTTGTTCACCAGGAATCATTGACTGTAAGTTATACAGTAATCAGCCAATGTACACATAGGTGGACTTGATTAGTTGTATTTTGTTAATTTACCTGAAAAAGGGCTAAATACTAATTGCTGTCCCACTATTCATAAATTTCCTTTCCTTTCTCACAATTTTAAACCACTGTAGTTTGGTGTGTCATTAAAAATCACAATAAAATCCATACAGTTTGGCACAGTTTGACTGACACAACCCCAAAAAGTACCATTGTTGTAAGCCACTTTATAACCAGGCAGTGTGGCGTATTTAAAGGCAACTAGAACGCAATCCAAGCAGAAATTACTTTATGTAAGGGATTTTCCATGTTGCGTTGCTGTTGTAATTTCCTTTGAGAAATACATTATTAGCCAAAGTGGATTTTAACCACATGGATTTTTGCCAGCATTTATTACTTCTGTCTGTCCCAGGAATTGCTACTGTGTGTTTTCAATTTCACCAAGAAGCTTAACAAAAGCTGCTCAAACACAAGGAGACAAAGACAGAGGAAAGCGGCTGCAAAGCAAAAATATTTTTTTAAATGAAACATGTAAAATTTATGTTAATGTCAGCCGGAAGGACAGGCATATGCAAAAGTAAAAGCCTTCACATGATTCTGAAGTTTACAGATGAAGCAGAAGAAAAGCGATTCTTCAGCTACTTTATTGTTCCTGAAAGTCCCGTTCGCATGTGGGGACATTTGCAAAAACTGAATGCAAGGACAGGAATAAATGCCTCCAAAGTGAAACTCAGAACTTCTTTTTTTAAACCCCTTGCACACTAAGAGTCTCTCCCCAGACATCCCAGCTGTGTGTCATGTTCAGAGGGTGTTGATTTGTGGAACGTTTAGGGCTTAACATTTGAACTGGAATTAAAATGCTAATCCAACTCTTAGAGCATCTTTCAGCCGAAAGAGGAAGACATCATCCTATGAGCACATAACAGAGATTGATCTCATATTGAGACAAAGACGCACACAAATAAAGCGAAAGCATTAAGAATAACTTTAAAATAGATGGAAAGATTTGCATTTAAATTCACCAAGTCAAGAGGTTTTTTGTTTTGTTTTTTTCATGGACCTGCTGATGTAGGGTTTTAATTATTGTGAAAGTTATTGTGAGGTGACTTTGGTGTGCGTCATTCTCCAACCATGTGTTTTTTTGCCTTTATAATCATGAAACTGTCTAGATCCAACTTTCTGTTTAATCACATTTGGAGTTCACTTTAATCGGACATTCTGACAAAAGATTAATTACATTTAAGTATGTGAAAGCGCACGGCAAGAAACTATATTTTGCAAATTTTCTTTCCATTTAATTCACGTACGACATTTGTCCATGCGCTGCAGGTTTGTCCCCAGCTTGTGCTCACTTTATAACATTGAGTGAGATGAAAATGTATGTCGTCTTATAGGTACTTTAACAATAAAATTGTTTAACTCCAATCATAACAACATTCACACATGTTAAAAACAAAAAAAACAGAAAAAAAAGCTAATTTAAGGAAACTTAGTGAATTGAGTTATGACTATCGACATAAAAAAAACAGCAACAACACCATAAGGCAAATGTGGTACATCCAGCATGTTGATGTTAACTTAGGGAGCTGTGAATGTTCTAGGCACGTTTTCCAGCAAACTTGTGACATTCAATAAAAAGAGAATACAAATCTGTGATTTCTAAATAATAATCTTACTATATATATTCATAGGATAAGCTAATAAATTCTTATATGTAGAAGCCAATCCCAGCATTTCAGAGGCAGAAAACTTAAAACATCTTAGAAAACAAGGAAAATGATAAGAAAGAAAAGCATTTTATAGAGCCTTGGAACTTATATGAAGTGCATAAATATATAAAGATGCTTATTGTTAGATGAGTGTTGCCATGTAGTGTAGTTGCAGTACTGGTTTGTTTTTTTTCTCAGTGTCTGAGCTCAGTGAACCAGAGATCCTGTATCAACAGTTTGACTTCCCTTTGAGCCACTAAAACAATCAAACATCATTTTGCTATGAAAAATCCTATTTGTATTCTGAATCACTGACAGTAAAGTATTGTGTTAAGAGTGTTTGTTTTTTGCAGCTCCATGACTAATAATGCTCAGTCCAAAATGCCAAATGCAATTTACCGCTAAAGGTTTACAAAAACGTAATTTTTTTAGCTTCATTTTCACCCTGAAGGAAATAACTTGTAATGTTACTGGTCTTCCCTCTGTATTGTGTTTATATTACAACCTGTCAGGGTTGAATTCAAATCAAACCAATTAATCCAACCAAACTCCCTCTCTGTGTCTCTCGCACAAAAATAAAAATAAAATCCAATCAGAGTTGCTGCTGAAGCATGACAACCACAGGCTGACGGAAAGGAGGAGGAAAATAAATTTGCCCTTTTATAGGCCCCATTTAAAACCATCAAGTACACTTTCTTTAAATCCAGAAGCTAGCGTTTCCTGAGATTAAATTGTGCTGGCTGTGTTGTGTTGCAACAACAATACAAACAGATCCGGTTACTCGAGAAGACAGTTAGGCCTTGATGAAAGCTTTGAGTGCGACCCCAGTCGCAGTTTGACACCAGAAATCTAGAAATGGGATTGTTTTTTTTAATCTTTGTTTTATCAAGTTGTGGTAGAAACAACTGAGAACCTGGTTCAGAAAAGCCCAATGTTCTAAACAAATCATATTAATATTGTGATGGCCAAAGCGGTTACACCAGTCTTACTGAGTTAGGTGGTAAAGTTGTCATCCAAATCGATTTGTCACAGTCTTGTTGCAAATCTTTTAATTATTGCTCTAAATTTAGTTATGCAAAATATAAACAAGTAACTATTGTCTCCATACCCAGTGCCTTAATTATAAAGAGTCACAAACCTGCCTAGCCCTTCTTTAAATGTATCCTTGTCTTTCCCATTTTTTAAAAGAGTCTAAGATATGGAGAAGGGAAACAGAGAGACAAGGAGACATGATGTGATGGTTTATTAAATGAAAGTTCCTTAATAATATGTATTAATCCTTTGCAATGTATACAATAATTATTAGCTCTGCCTATAATAAATAAAGGTAAAACAAATCA
>JAVLVB010000078.1:4647605-4664994 GCA_032876305.1 Orestias chungarensis | reverse complement strand
GTGTGTGTGTGTGTGTGTGAGAGAGAGAGAGAGAGACAACAATAAAAATGTATTTTAGTGTTTTTCTCACGTTTTGCCAAAAATGTCAGAAACTCGCCCTTCATTAAATTTGGCATCAGGTCTATGTTTCAACCAAATAAATATTTTACTTTTTTTCTTGCTATTCTTTTAACATGCAGATGTAATTTCATCTGTCTGTGAATTGAGGAGGTAAACATGCTTGTAAATTGACTAAGGAGTCATACTTCCCATAAAATGGTTTTAGATCATCAGATCAATGACAAACTAATCACTGATGTTCATGAATAGCTGCTTATGGTTGTGCAAAACTATGGAACAATGGCAGCCCTGCTGGAACATCTGGAAGAAACGCGTGTTGAGATGTTGCACTGACCTGCTGACACAGGTTGACGTGTGACTTTTGGGCCAGTTTAAATTAACAAAGGAAACCGTTTCCTCTGAATGATACCGGCTGCAGCATTACAGAGGGAAACCAGGAGGAACCATGCATTGTTGGTGCCAGTTCAAGTTTTCTCTACACTGCGGTTTTGTGCAAGCTGAGCTCATTTTTGTGTTGCTCCTCATGATGTGAATGAACAGGAAAACGTCAAGTTGTAATTCACAGAGTCGGTTTCCTAATGCATTCTGAGCTATTGACTGTAAATGCTCTTGTGAATCAGACACATTTTAATTCAGTAAACTCATACGACTCATTTGATTTTTCATTATTCACACTCTTTCTAATGGAAATATGGAATGCATTTTAATGTAATTTTCATTATTTGGTTCTAATTGATTTTGTATAATTATCTTATGCTAATTAAGGCTACCCACTTTTGCTACCTGGCTCCTCATGCCACTCTCTTAACTCCAGACTGAACCAGAACTGCGGTGTGATCTGCATCATCTACTGCACCTCAAAGGCCGCTGGTCTGGTCTGCCTGGACAAGAGGCGATGCTAGGTGGTTGCGTTTGTCTTGCTGCATAATTAGGGAAAGCTTCGTGGCATGGCTCTGCTTGATGTGGGTGTCTACAACGATGAAAACCAGACCCTGGGGCAGCACACATATTTTAGCCGAATTTGGCTAGAGGACTGCTTCATTTGAAACAAATTAAATCTATTCATTTTCATCCTATGGCAAAAACTGACAGCTTCCTCCTAGAAGGCAAAAGCATTGCCTCGCACATTGTTTTTGCCTCAAAGTGTAAAAAATATTACAATTCTTCCTAGATATTACATTTCTTTCTTCATTTTTATCGGTTTGGAAGCAGCTGATGATATGGATGTTTGAAAAGGTTGCCTTAGACTACCTGTCCTGTAGGAACAGAATAGAAAAAGGTCAGAACGTATTTGCAGAGCTCAAACCTACACTGCAAACATATTAATTACCAAAAGCATAAAAATAAGCAACAAGAGGAGTCCTTTGAAAATCTTAAATTTCCCCACAATTGTATTTATTATCTTATTTGTTTCCAGATAACAAAAAAACGACCAAAAAAAAAAATATCACAAACAAATCATACAGTTTATATGTAAGGAAAAAATCAAACTCAGATTTTTGGGGGATAAAAGCTCCTTTTCATTAGAAGTCACTTTGTTATCTACAGATGCACCAACAGACCTTTGTTACGAACTTTGAATTCCTGAAACGAATAAAGCTTCAATTGATTTTTGCATCTTTCCTTGCATACTCAAATTTCCTCCTTTATCGTCTTCTTTATTGCCCTCCTGTTATAGAAGATCCTCAGTTATTTATTAAAACAAGGAATTTGCAAGCAGCGTCCATAAAGAAAAATTTTAGCAATATTTTACGTTCAAGAATCATCACAAACGGGTGATTTTAGACAATTAGCATTTTATATTATCAAGAGCTGTTAACAGTAATATTTGTTTTTATTCTTAATAGAATTAAAACTTTCACGTTTACATTGCAAAATGCTGCCAACACGACCAAATTAATTCTGTTCTATAACGGAGTTTGAAAGGTAAAACCTAAAGAACTGACTATGCTAATTTGCTAATTTTTCTAATTAAACGATGTTGAAGATGAAGATGAAGATGAAGATCGATTTTGCTTTGGCTCATTTCTGGATCCCACAAAGTTCATTTTGAAACAAACACACTTCTAAAAGTGCTAAACAAAAAAAAAGGACAAAAAGTGACTGGCATGTCTAACTAAACTGATCACATTTCTAGAAAATCCCGTGTCTACCTTCTTACATCCTGGTGCTTCTTGTTCTTGTTCTTTAAACAAAACACATGCAATCAAACTAGCTCACTTTAAAACATCCTCCTTCAGTATTAGCTTTTTATTTTTTTAAAGGCTAACTTTAATGAAATGATGCATTCACTGTAATTGATAGAAGACTGGCCAAAAATAACTAAAACATCATAAATACTGGATAAGTCTCTAAAAACACTTATAACTGCTTCTTTTAATACTTTAAAACATATATCTGGCTGAATACACAGAACTGGCATTAGTGCAGAAGCTTAAATCTACAGTGCTTTTTATTTCTGCTTTTGGGAGTAAAACCAATCAGTGCCGCAGAAAATAAATGTAGCTCCTGAGTTTAACCGCCCTGCAAAGGCAAGCCAAAAGTGTTTTAATTAACGTTGTTCTTCAGCATCTTAAACATTTTCTGTCTGATACTCTAAGACATGCTCTGTGAAGGCACATTTTATGATAATTTAATGTTATGTTCCACAAAAAAATATGTTCATACGTAAAGTCTATGAATGCAGAACATTAAATGTCACATTGATTGTTGATGCCCAACAAATTCTAGTGGTAATATTTATGCAAAAATTGTAAATTAATCTAAATTTCATACCTTTTTTTATCATATGTGATTCATTAACCAATACATAAAATGAATCAATCTTACAGGAAAAATGACAAATGCGATTTTTAGTATACTTTAATAAAATTGAGGAAGTAACCAATCAGTCTAGCGAACAGGAACAGAGTGCAGAACAGAGACAGCTTAAAAATTAAAGAAAGGTTCCATTGTTTCTAAGAATTATGTGCCTAATAGACAAATTTACTCACAATAAAGAACCAGTGATCTGTTCTCACACCTACACTGAATATGCCAAGTACAGTAATGGTACTTGTGATTAATAAGTGTGATGTTTGATGGGCATCTTTTTACAATTGTTAATGGAGGAACATGTTCATGCTTGTTTGCACGGAGTAAACCGTTGCTGGGAGATGGGGGGCATATCCGGTTGAGTCACAAAGCCCTACGAAATTCAAATGACTACACATTTCTTTCACAGGAAGAAATCAAATTGTGTTTTTGTCGCCATTAACCTGAAGGGGTTTGTTGTAACACCCCTGAGAAATTAGCAGGATTAAACTATTGATCATGTTAGCATATATATCTATCTATATATATATATATATATATATATATATATATATATATTTATATGCGAACAGATGCTGAAAGGATTTACCTGCAATCCAGCAATCCTGAAGAGGGAGTAGTGACGAATTGAGAGGGAAGCAGCATCAGAGAGTGCGGGGAGTAAGGCTGGTGGCACAGCAGAACTTATTATGGTGCTATAGAAATGAAACATGAAATAGTGCCGGAAACCTATATATCAAGTTGCTTTAGGGTCCTGTGAGCAGCGTAGTCACCAAGAAGCGCAGCCTTCTAAAGGTGAATCTACCAACTATGAATGATGTTGGGCACTTGGAAGACGACTGTGGAAAATCGATTGCCTTCAAGAAACTAATGTCAAATTCTTGCTACAATAAATACAGAAAGTAAAATATGAGTGACGTATTTAATTATAGCCTTTCACATTTTAAGGCAATTAGATGTAAACATTCAGAGTGTGTCAAAGTGCTGCCGGTCTTATGAACGGACAGCTGCATAATGAAACCCCCTCAAATATTTTTAGTTCAAGTTCTTGGATCCAGATCCAACATTTTGTGGACAGTATCAGTGCAGTTTGATCCAGTTAATTTGTATGGAACTGATGAAGAGCATTTTTGTTTAAATAATAGTCTGTCTGGTTCAAACAGGGACAATATTTTAGATTACAAATGCAAGGATGTCTACATACGTCAGAAATACTGAGCTAAGTTACGAGCAATTATGTTTCCTCATGAAGGTTAACGGAGAAGTGAATGCAAATGCGTTACAACTATTACCAGATGGAAGTATTCTAAACACTCACAGCCCCTTTTAGAGATCTGAATGTTGTTCAGACTACATCCAATTACTGCTGTGTATTTTATTGGGATTCTTTTGTGGTAAACCAGAACAAACTACTGCATTGTTGTTTATTTGAAAATAAACATGCAGTGCATACGTTGTCTTTAGAACAAAATAAACAAAAAACAAACTAGTGCATATATCAATACAAAATGCTGTAGAATTGTGAGGTGGAAGGAAACTATGTTTTACAGAATTTTCTCTAAAATTATATAACTCCCCCCAAAAATACTCAGAAAGCTATGGCTTGCTTGTGTTATCAGTATCATTAGATTGAGTACTTCATGTAGTCCCCCCCATACATCTTCTTTAAGGGCATTCCTCTAATATTAGTTGCACATGTAAATACAGATTTCTACATATATTTTGCTTTTGCTACATAATCCTTTATCTTATTGCAATAACTAGAAGTTTACCATGTCCCAAAGACAAAGCATCCCACATTGTTACAACAGATACTGTATTATCTATCACAAATACATCCTACAACCTCTGTGATTGCCCACTATGACTAGGCCATGCTTTTTATTTATTTCTTTGCAATCTGTCTCTTCCTCCCTGTCACCAACCTGCCCATCATGTTTTGCATCATCTTGTCAACATGTCAAGTTTCTAAATCTAAAAAGAGATGCATGGCCATGTCTTGGAAGATAAACTGTGGACCACAAATATCTTTTTTTTTTACCTTCCCACAAGTGAAGTGAATTTCGTGCTCCTCTGGCCAGTTAAAATCCAGTTTTCCAGATTGCCCTTGCTTTATCCCACAGTGAGGGTCTTAATGTGGAGAGGGGATTCAGAGGTCAAACTAAAAGCTGAAATTCTGTCACTCTGCCTCCATTCCTGTCTGTTTTTTATGTAAATGGTACTGATATGACATCGTTTGTAGTGGCGTGTACTGTACTCGGCCTGAGGCGACTGACTGTCTAGCTCACACATTACCCCACATCCCAATGTTACTCCCCACTATAGAAAACGGTCGACCGTCCACATATGGGTTAATGCTTTCAGTTTGATCCTGCATGGACAAACAAACAAAGATATTTCTTTAGCTATTCACAAACACAAAGCGCTATAATGTTTATTTCAGATTTTTTTCAACAGTTCTGTGATTGAGGAAATAGTGAATAAGCACAAGACCAAAAAAAAAAAAAAAAGAAAACTCGAAATATGTGGTTATTCCATGTAGCACCTGCTTAATCCAGAGAATTACAACTCAATATGCTCTTTTAATCCCTCTGGCTCTGTGCTGCTTCAATCTCACACCACATCTATCTTGTTTTTTAAAGGGCTGACCCAAATACTCTAGTGTTCAAGAGACTCACTGCTGAAGCTCAGGGGATTCAAAAGTCATCCATTCTTTAGCACTACTCCAACTCCTACTACTTACAAACACACACACACGCGCAAACAAATGCACCCTATGAACATTTACAGCTGAAAACAGTGTATATCCGCCTTTCAGCTCGTAAACCGAGTCAATATCAATCTGTGCAAAGTAACAATCTCCGCTTTTTAAATTTTTTATTTCGCTGTTCAGGTTCCACTTTAAAGTGCACTGACTCCACTCCGCTGCGTCGGGGGGACTGGAGTGGAAGTAGGCATGAAAAGGATTAGTGGGTTACAAATGAATTTGAATATTTTGTGGAGTTAGAGGACGCAGCGTGGATGTCAGTGACTTGGTTATGGAATCAGGTTGTACCCAGTCATGTAAAGCTAAAGCAAGTATGCCAAAAAACTGTCATAAAAATTAGTGACAGACAAAAAACAAACAAACAAAATAAACAAATGCATTGTGACTTAAAGAATTTAGGAGATTTAGAAAATAATAAATTTTATTATTATTGTAGCTATATTTGGGTGAATAAAAGCAATAAAAGTTTTGGGATACTAAATATTTAGGTTAAATCCTCTCAAGAATAATTTTAAAATTGTTCACTTCAAAGTAAATAAAATGATTAACCGGCCAGATTCTTCTTTTGTCCAAGAGAAAAACAGAAAAGCTTCCAATAATTTACAATAGTGTTTTTTTGCTAGAGATGTTTTATTTTCTCTAAATTGAAGGTTAAAATATAAAAATAATAAAATTTAGTTGATCAGGTGAAACAGGCCAAAAGACGAAAGTATATTTGTGGCGTAAAGGTTAAATTAAAGAAGTATGGGTTCAAGGTCCAAACTTGATACAGTTTATCCACCCATACATACTTTCAACTCAAAATTTATTCGTTTTTCTTACCCCATTGTTGTTATTGCTGCATATAAGTGCAGTTAGCACAGCTTCCTTGCAGCAATACGGTCGTAGGTTTGAATCCCATTGTTATAGTTTTGCATGTTCTTTCTGTGGACATGTTTGTTGTCTCCAGGCACTCTGGCTTCTTCACAAAGTTCAAAAACATGACTGTTACGATAACTACTATCTATATAGTATCCTCAGATGTGAGTGCATGTGTCCAAGTTGTATCCCAACTTTAACCATTCATCCAATGACCAGTGAAAATACCACCCTCCACATCCCACCCCACTGTACTCTGAAAAGACCATTAAGCAAAGGTTTGTGTATGTATGATAGTGAGACCCTGAAATCATTTTTACTTGCAATGATACATTGACATTGCGCAACACTAACAGCCCCAATCTCTTCCAAGATTAATGGTAATCCTTTACAAACATTAAAATTGATAATGGACATAGAGTACTTTTATGTCTTCTAAATTATCCCCCAGTTTGCCAATCTACAGCTTGAGAAGTGTTTCCCGTGTTTATTTATTGAAAAGCTTGTTCATTACACTCAAAAAATTATCCAAAAGAGTTTGAGGTGACAGTATTTGAAGAAGCATTTTCAGGAGAATGTTTGCTAATGTGCATTTACCAAATATGACTCCAAGTAGAGTTTGTCATTCATTTGGTTAATTATCGTGATGTTTGACTTTCACTCCCTGGGAATCCTGTAATCTCTAAAACAGGCAACTCACTCTGGCAGATCACCTCGGATTTGTGGGAAAATCAATACTGTGTGGGCCTGAGCGACACAAACTGAAGATGCTGGTTATTGAACACCATGATGGGCTCAAGTTGTCACCGATAGTGTTGCAATTTACCAGTTATCAAGTCCCTGTAATCAATTCCATGCTTTACTGTTATGATATCGCTCATTTATTCGGTAACAACAGCAACTCAGGATGCCAATCAAGGTCTGAGTACAGCTTATGTAAATTCCCCCTGCACACCCAGGGTGACTACAACCTCTTAATGAGGTACCAATACCTCTTGATTTGGCTGCTGATAATATCTTCATTTCATTACATTTACCATCTTCATTGCCTCGTGACCATTTCAGTCTAGTGTTCTAGCCAGACATAGGGGTTATAAAGCCTTTTACGATCTTTTAAATCATTTAAAGTTAAAGACCTTTTATTTGTGGATTTTAATAAGACAGGATTTGATTTTACTAATAATTTAGCTTTTGTAGGTACTGTAACTATAAGGTTGGATTAGTTCTTTAACTGGCATAATATTTGACTGTGCATGCGTTGTTTGGCTTTGAATTAATGGCAGAATGTGTTGAGAGTCTAGGAATCCTTGCTTGTCCACCCATGTTTGCACAACCCCCTGTAGATATATGATTATTAACTGTTGAAAAGAAAAACTCAGTCTTCCTGCCTGGTGCAACATACTTTTCTGAAGACACAATAGCAAGCACATGTTCCTTCTTTGCAACCTTTATTTCATTAAAGTTGATGGGAAAAACACAATAAAATATGCTGTTAAATATTTTAAACTAATTAAGCTTAATTAAAATCACCTCAGTTTTGATGTACAATGATCGTCTGATTTATTTTTCCATTAATTTTAACTGCTTCCTTTTTCTCTTTGTCTCTTAGGGTGGAGGTCGCAGGATTCCTGCTCAGTGCAGCATATTAGGAAGTAACACAATACCTGGGCAAAGAAAGACAGTTTTAATGTTCCTTATAATGGCACCTACTTGCATGACCAAAGCTGGTGCCCGACTCTTCGTGCCGTTCCTTTGCCTGGCTATACATACTGGCATGGTTCATTTTGCTGCAGCCACTATACAAGGATACATTGGGGACATTGAAATGACATGCCCATCTGTATGCAGGTGCGATGAGGACTTTATCTATTGTAATGATCGTGGTCTGAGCTCCATCCCATCACTGCCTCCCTCTGCATCTGTCCTCTACCTTCAGAACAACCACATAAACAACCCAGGCCTCCCCACCTCCTTGGAGCGTCACCTGTCTGTTCGTGTTGTCTACCTCTATGATAATGAGCTAGATGAATTTCCCATGCACCTTCCACCATCTGTGAGGGAGCTGCATTTGCAGGACAACAATATACGCACCATCCCTCGTACCACACTGGCTCGAATGCCGTTGTTAGAAAAACTCCATTTGGATGACAACTCTATTTCCACTGTCTCCATTGAAGATCAGGCCTTTGCTGACAACCCACGATTACGTTTGCTTTTTCTTTCACGTAACCACCTGTCTAGTATTCCCTCAGGACTGCCAGCTTCTTTGGAAGAACTACGTCTGGATGATAATCGGATCTCTACTATCCCAACCCATGCTTTCAGAGGCCTCAACTCCTTGAGGTGTCTCGTTTTGGATGGGAATCTTTTGGCGAACCAGCGCATTGCAGATGACACCTTCTCCCGCCTTTCAAACTTGACTGAACTGTCTCTTGTGCGCAATTCCCTCCAAACCCCACCTGTTAACCTGCCCAGTGCTCATTTACAGCGACTATCTTTACAAGAAAATGCCCTGACACACATGCCACGTGGCTCCTTGGATGGCATGCACAGGCTGCAAAGGTTGGACTTGTCAGGAAATAACCTAACTACATTACCCAGAGGATTGTTCAAAGACCTTGACAGTCTTGGTCAGCTACTGGTGCGTGGGAATCCTTGGCACTGTGGCTGCAACCTACGGTGGCTTTATGACTGGTTGCGTGCTCGTGGAAACACTATCACTGTCAGAGGTCTCACCTGCCATGGGCCAGACAGGGTGCGAGACATGGCTTTGGTGGACCTTGGCAGTGAAACGGAGGAATGTGAGGTAGTGAGACTCACAGGGACTAAAGAAAAAGGGGCTGCTGGAGGAGTCGAAAGTTCTACAACAAATGCACCTCCACAGGGTTCCCTTTTCACGCTACGCTCAAAGAGGCCTGGCTTCGGATTTCCTGACTCTGGGTTGGACTACACGCTTAGCAGCAGTGGTGTTGGGAAAAGCTTGGCGCTTAACGTAAAGCCTCTCTCTCACAACAGCATTCGTGTCACCTGGAGTGCGGCTCAGCCAAGCTCCTCTTTTAGGTTAAGCTGGCTCCGACAAGGTACTGGGAATGCAATGGAATCAATCACAGAGACCCTTGTACGGGGAGATCGACAGGAGTATCTGCTTACTTCCCTGCAACCACGGTCTAGCTATATAATTTGCATGGTGCCACTGTCTGTTAGTTCGGAAAGCAGAGCCACAATTCCTGGGGATGCTGACTCTGATGAAGCTTTAGTTTGTGCAAAAGCAGAGACATCAGACCTTACTTCACTGGAAGCGGAAGAAGATGATGATTCACATCCGATTACATCGCTGCCTCTAGCAGGGATTATTGGTGGAGCTACCGCCACTGTATCTTTAGCCCTAATTTTTGGTGTTTTCTGTTGGTATGGACGTAGAACTGGACATTTATGTCCCCGTGACCACTACACTCGCAGTAGTTCTAGAAAAAGCAAAACTTACGATGATTACATTGAGTCTGGAACCAAGAAGGATAATACTATCCTGGAGATTCGCAGCCCAGGTTTCCAAATGACACCAATGCCAGCTTGCCAGCCGATTGAGCCAAAGCCCCTACGAGAGGATTACATCATTCACACCATATTCCCATCCAATGGCACTGGCTTATACAAAGGGTCCAACCATGTTTCTAATGCTGGGCATGGAACAAACCGTGGCTACAGAGAAGGAGGAATCCCAGATATAGACTACTGCTACACATGATGTATTGTACCAGATGCTGTTCATATTGTAATTGGTAAAACTGTGTAGATGCACAATTTCCCTTGGCATGGACACTTCTGAAGCACCCCTCTGTGCCTTCTTCTGGTCTCCCATTCCAAATGACCTACTGTTCATTACCGAAAGGACTGGTTAGACTGGTTAACTTTGTGGGAACAGTTAACTGCAGCAGGCAGCAGCCAGGGGCCCAGGTGTAAATGCACAGCTGAGTGTTTCTTCACCATCTTAGTAATGGCCTCTGTATGATTACTTTTTTTTTGCTCTTTCTCTGTGACATGTAAGAATGTATCTTTTGTGGAGAGGTCAAACATAGCGTGGGCGAAGGTGGAGTTTCACACATGGGAGCCGCAGTCAGCTCAAAATTGATTCATTAATGATGAAAAACAGACATTTTTGGTACTCTTTTTCAGCTCACCATTCACACACAGTATGTAGTCTTATTGACTCATTGTTCCGAATGCCTCAACTATATTGACGTGCCCTACCAGCTGCCCAAGCAAAGGGCTTTGTAAAGCTGTGAATTGTTCTGTTTTAAACAACCCAATAACCACTTGTCTTAAAATAGGCTTGCTATTTCCTTATTCAGTAGATGGCAGGGTTATGATGGTACGAGGGCTGCTTAGCTTCAGTTTTACCTCTTGGGATCATTCACCTGAGATCAGTATGGTGGTGCTGCAGCACGTGTGTAGATTATTTACCATTATTAATGACTCGGTCTTGTTTGGAGAATGCTTTGCTTTTGTTTCCAATTGTTTGTTTGTTGTTTAATGATGAAATTCTGCACAATTCTCTTTATTTATATTGCCCTTTCTGACATGATTTGTGTCTGCTTAAAATGCTTTTTTTGTTATTTGTCCGTCACATTTGTCATAATTAATGAATT
The DNA here is from genome assembly GCA_032876305.1 of Orestias chungarensis. Lineage (NCBI taxonomy): Eukaryota > Metazoa > Chordata > Actinopteri > Cyprinodontiformes > Cyprinodontidae > Orestias > Orestias chungarensis. The sequence goes on along the minus strand of JAVLVB010000078.1, from coordinate 4,653,849 downwards.
TCAGCACTCATACAGCTTGTGGTCTTTGTTTTATCCAAGCAGGTGAGAAAAATCTCACGAATAGCTGTTTACACATTTCTGTTTTTAATTTTTAAACATCAATGTGAATTATTGATTGAGTGTGTTTGTTCTTATATGTTGTTTGTGTTTTAATCAAACCACCCAAAGTTCAGCATGTAGACCCTCAGACCACTTTAAAAATGACCTCAGCTGCTCTTTTTCAATGTTCCGTCTGTGTGCTTCACCTTGTGACCTAAGTTGCTGATTTTGCTTTGTAAACTGTGAGTGGACAAACTAATAACGTGGAGCTTCCAGCTGAAGGAGGACTCTTGCGAGTGACCTAGAAGATGAGGCCAAGAACTGTGAGTGCATTTGAGAAGACTCCTACCGCAACACTGTTGACCTACACTGTGGGGCGGTGGCCAAGCTGTGTGGGTGCGTGGACAGGTGTGTGTGGGGGCCCAGGGAGGATGGGGTGGCTCATCAGTTTTTGCTGTTCACCAATATTTGTTTTAGGGACCAGAAAAAGGCCCCCTCTCATTCCACCTCTTATTACTGAGCAGCTCTAAAAATTTAAATGTATTAGCACTTAACAGAGAGGAGGGATAAAAGTAATGACAGTCATGGGGACACAAGGGGTAAAGCTACAAACCTGTGTACTGAGAAGGATACAGAATTGATGGCTGCTGAACAATGGGGTTCACCACTGCATAAATCTGTTTGTCATACCTGGATGCTACCCTTGGGTTTATTATCGTCTATCAGTTGTTTATCACTGTGTTGCTTCCAAAGGGGAAACCGTTTGTGCTTCCTTGACTGTTCTGTCTGGCAGAGTTTCGCACCGGTGTCAGATAATATGTCAGTGGAATGTAAAATTTACTTTGCACCGACAATTACTGGCTTAAACAAATCTCTTTGGCTTGGCTAAATTTGTTTTTGGAGAATGTTGATATAGTGTAATTGTGATTTTTTTTGTTTTGTTTTTTTACTGGGTCTGTTAAAGATGCATACTTCCCCTTCATTTGTATAAATAAAACCATGGCCACAGCCACGTGATTTATTATTTTCCTCTGGTGGAAATTATAGAAAATAATAGTGCCATAGTTTTGCGTTAAAAACTGATGTAATTCCGAGATATGTGTGGACTTTGCCTATAAATTCATCTCAAGAGGGGATTAATAAAAGTTTTATAATCTTGTTATTACTGAAACCTGTCATTTCACCTCAATCCTGTGGAGATCCACAGCTCCAGAAGCATTGGAGGGGCAAAAATTGAATAAGCTGCTTTCATGAATAAACCTGACCCACATATTGTTTTAGTTTGTAGGAGGCCTAATGTGTGCTGTGGTGAAACATACCACAGCTTGGGGCCAGATAAAACTGGCTGAGAACTCAAAACAGAGCATGCAAAACTCTTAACAGGCTGCTGCCTAGATGTGGCCTTATGCCCTTGTTTAAACTTGACGATAACATGTGTAGACAGCATTCACTGCAGATGTGTGAATGTACCCGAGAGGCCGTAAGGAAGCACCGACACTGTATAGCATACAGCTGGATTGTTTTAGCATGTTGTCTCCATGGCAATAGTAAAGAAACACCAGATACGAGTCCTATTTAACACATGATCAAAGTGTTATTTTTTATTTAAAAAAACTGTTTCTAACCACACATTCAATAATTTCCCTCTTTCTAAAGTTAATCTTGGAATAGCTTTTTTGACCACAATTTCAGAACTTTTTAATATTTACAGCATAAATTTAATAGGCGGGTTGTAAGATTTCTTAGATATTTTGGTTCAATATGTACATGGTAGCATAACAGAGACTCCGGACTTTGCTTTTTTGCAGGACCATATGGACATCCCACTAGTTTAAGACGTGGTGAATTCGCTGGAGTTCAGTGAACTCATTGTCATATCCACGAAACTGGTTTATTTAAGCTTTGTGACATGGAGCATTATCCTGCTGGAGGTAGCTACTACAAGATGAAGATTATCAGAAACAATCCTCAGGCTGGGTTTGACTTTTAGTCTCTGTTCAATCAGTATGAAGACACACAAAAAGATATACTCCAAATCATTATACTGCTATTGCCAACATAAACCATTGATATAAGGTGGGACCCCCCACCCCCAATCCCATCAGACCTTTGGATCTAAATAATTACTCCAGCACATTGGGGTCTCTTGCATGGTTAAGTGGGGCATAAAAATGCAGCATCTGTTTGCAGTAACTAATTCTTCTGTGATGCCTCCAACCTAAAATTTGATCAATTTCAGATGAACTACATAAAACAACACAGATACACCAGAAATGCTGTCTTTTATACATACATACATACATACATACATACATACATACATACATACATACATACATACATACATACATACATACATACATACATACATACATACATACATACATACATACATACATACATACATACATACATACATAAAAAAAGACATTTCTAATGGTAACAAAATTGGTCAGTTGGTCTTTAAATGATATTTTTATCATGTTTTAATTAAGCTGATTACTTTGATTAAGAACAAGACTCCACAGCGACATCTGGTGGCAACAGGACACACTGGCACTGAATGCAGATCAAGTTGTTTGAAGCAATTTCTGGTGAGTGACATGTCAGTAAGTCATGTTCACCATTCCTAAATCTTTAAATCCAAAGAGTAGCTGCCATGTCATTTTTCTTGTGTACTTGTTAAAAGTGGGCAGGGACTTCATAATACTTGCTGTGAGACTATACTTGACTGATTTTGTGCCAGACTAGAATCAGTTCTTGTTTGAGCTTAGTTAAAAAACTAAAAGATGCATAATGTCACATGACAACTGGACTGTGCTAAAAGAACTCTCTCGCACATTATTGAAGATATTTGTGCAGATTGAATATGCCTGTTAGCTATCAGCAAATGTTATTACAGTCTAGATACATTTGTTTTTAAAATCTTATTGTTACAGTGTCTAACATGCAGAGGTCACTAAGGATGAATTCGGTCAATAAAATAACAGTAAACAAGTAAAATATATCGCTGTAAGTCCTCCTCGTAACTTAACACACAAATAGTTTTAAGTTGACCAGATACTGTTGCACGTACTTAGTGTAACTGACTTCATTACTGGTGAAGCATTTGGAAGCGTCTGTCGATTCAGAGTTAGGTTGGTGGGAGAGAAATTTATATCTCTCCAGCCTCCTCTTGGTGTTTTGTACAACACTGTTTTGCTAATAGGACAGCACTTATTTCTCTCCTATACATCCCATAAGAATGAAGCATGCAGAGAAAAGGATCTTTGACCCTTCCTTTTTGCAGTCTCGGTATATCAGCCTGAGTCCAGTTTGGTCACTTCTGCCAAATAGGCTTTAGGTCCAGGCACTAAGAGGGCCATGGAAAAAAGGTTTTTCTGAACCAGTCCTGCTTTTTTTTGCAAAATGTTTGGGGTTATTATCCTGTTTCTAGAAACATTAAAGACAGATTTTAGTATGACGACAAATAACTAAATTTTTTCAATAAAATCGTCTATATTTAAAAGTCTTTACAATTCCCTCAGCTTCGACAAGACTCAAATTCTATTTTAATGATTAACAGGCTCATCCTACACTCAACCCTATTTAACAGAATATGGTTGTGTTATGTATCATTTTTGTTGTGTTCCACTCACCTGGAATAGTTTTTGCCAAATTTCTTAATCATGGTCCCATCCAACATAAATTTTGAAGAAGCAAATTGTATCTGTTTTGAATGAGGACATAGATGAATTTTAATTGTAAAGGGGCAAGCTAGAGAGACAATTAATGTAATAATAAGTTGTCTAAAGGAGGAACTTGCAGAAACCATGTCCAAAAAGAGACTAAATGTTAACATGGGTGGGTAAAACAAACAGTTAAAAAACAGCTCAGACACATTTAGTGGTGACAATTTCAGAATCTAAATGAACTAGGTTAAAAAAAAAACAGGAAAAGGCTAAACCTAGACAAGGCAGATACAGGATAAAAGAATAAACACCAAACAGAACAAAACCAAGAACAAGATACACTTAAAATATCAAAGCAAAATAAACCTAGAAATTGTCTGATATAAATTGGCACGTTTTTTAATTTTTTTAAAGTTTTGGTCTTCTCCCTTTTGAAGAGTAACTTTTGTGCCCGGGACTCCCTCGGGGGAAAATAAAACCCGTTTATAATCTAAATTGGATTCTCCTAGATAAATAAAAAAAATCAAATAAAAAGAATCGCTGGGAGAAATAGTCTTGCTATTGAACTAATTGACTTTTGATTGTACCTTTAATACTACGTGTTTGCTTTGTAATTGTTTTTCAGTGAATAAATCCACTCTAAACATTAGATGTTTTTAAAATTTGCAGCTCTACATACTGCTTTTGCAATAAAATCAAATTGTTGTAAATGATTGTGGAGGGAACGGTAGTTTTATTCTTCCTGACCCTACAAGGATAAACGGGTGTAAGCACTGGGTGGAAGATGGATACATCGTTTCTTTCCACTTCAGTACAACTTTGGGTTCCGGCTGTCACATAGTTGATTGCCACAGAAATGCAATGTGTCGCTGTTTAATTTATTTATAACCATGCGAGTGTAGTCTGCTGTAAAACTGCAATTTTTAATTGTGAGCCCAAGTCCTTGAGCTGTCGTTGGAAATTGTTAAGGCAATAAACTTCTGCAGTGAGTAGCAAATCTTAGCAAACGATTACTAATAGCAGAGGTTATTTGGTTTAATCTAAATGCATGAGGCTGCGTTAGCAGGAACAACAACATTTCGATCAATTAAATTAAGAAGTTTTAAAATGTTTTGATAATGATAAAAACCTACAGGTCAAACTTTACAGCATCAGTCATCATCACTAATGGACATCAATTATCTATTGATTATTGGCTTTCAATAATCCTCTTTTAACTGTTGGGATGATGAATACAGCACAACATTCCCTTTGTTATTTAGGAACACCAATTGGCCGCTCAGATGTTCTATTAAATGTGAATTTGTCTTATTCATACACGTTAAGTCTATACAGACAGGCTTGAATGCCTCAGAAAACTGAGCTGGTTGCACACAGAAAACAGGGAAAAGGTGTGAAGGAATCAAGATGGGCCTTTCAAGCTTGACGTACTGTTAGTATCGGCCAGGTTGGCAGTGCCAATATCACGGAGTGACAGTGTATGGCTTGTCAGCAAAATAATAAAGGAGGGACAACATTACCGTAATGTTTTTAAATATTCAATAAAAAATTAAGAACTGGAAAGTTTAAACTTAGAAGCACATTAACCAGTCTTAAACACAAATCAAAGTGTCATGGTCTACACTGTTTTGGTTCGTTTGTGCTAGTTTAATTTATCTCATTGTATTTCTCGTAGTTTCTTTTTTGCTTTAGTTCAGCTTTTATTTAGTTCCGTCTTGTTTATGTTTATTTGTTCATTTAGTTAGTATTATTGTACTTTGTTGTTTTTTGGCATGATCTCCAGTTCCTCCTTTTGTCATATTTCCCCTCAGCCTGCCTCCCTATTATCACTCACAGCTGCACCTGTTTATCCATCAGTCTTCTCCCATTGTTCCACCACTCAGCCTCCCTATTTGTTGTGGTTCATTGACTCACTCACCGTTGGATCCTCTGTTGTATTTCCCCGGTCTTCGTGTTTTGCTCCTTGCTCCTCGTAACGATCATCTCGCTCCGTGTGATCTATGTTTGCCCCGTGGTTCCGTCTGTACCATCCACCTCCGCTCCAGCTTTCCTCCCGCGTCAGTTCACTTCCATATTTTGCGGCTACCACTGCTTCCGGTATTCTGCTGCCATCAAAGCTGTATCCATCTATTCACTCATCCTCCACAACAAATCGACCTTCTTCTTTTACATTATCTCCAACTCAGCCTTTAGTGCTAATGTGGATTACGATTATTTTTTTAAAATAGATTTCATGTTTTAAAATTGGTTTGAAGCTGTTTGTGGTATTCTCACTCAATCTTGCAAAAAACTTAAGCACCTGATGAGCACTGTATACAGGTAATTTAGAGTTGTATTTTTTCATGAATAATTTCCAAAACTCAAAAAAATTGTGACCTAACAAACAAAGAAGCTGGAGATAGCTCATAAATCATTGCCAGGAGAAGCCATGCTTATTTCAAAAACACATTATGGAAAAAAAAATTATTTTCTGCCTGGTCTTTAAAATCATTTTGTTTCTTCTTGAAGCCTCAAGACACAAGACAAAAATAACT
>JAVLVB010000078.1:4626738-4647505 GCA_032876305.1 Orestias chungarensis | reverse complement strand
GGGGGGGGGGGTTGAAAAGGGTATGCATATAAGAGTATAAGATTAGATTGGCTAAAAGTTTTTAAACCTTGGGGTTTAATGTGTCCTGCCGCTCCCCCCCAAGATCTCAGTTAACTGGCAGTCAGATCATACTTTACTGCAGGGATTTTGGAAGCAATGATTGATCTGAACCTTTGGGATCTTAAGTAATAACTCCACCGGATGCACTGAAACCCCAATCTTTGCCAGCACAGTCACAAACTCGATCTGTGACTTAATAAAAAGTGACCAGTATGGATAAGAACTGAGGAAGATGTTTTCTTTAACTTTATAAAGATCATGTTGAAGTATTTTCCCCTAGGTCTTCAACCAAGTCAGAGATATGTTCATTAGAAAAAGAGACATTTAAAAAAATCTCCTAAATTCCCCTCTAAAGATACATTAGAGATACTAGGAGAAGAACAAAATCTCACAATCACAATGTATAGATTCAAGTGTTTGGAACAGGAAACCCAGAAAGTTTATGGCTTTGCCTGAAGACAACTCAACAACAACCTTGGTGTCAAAAAAGACATTTTCAGCGGCAGATTGGAAGTTAGGTTTAATCTATGTCTCTGGAGGATGCAGCTAAACTTGTTAGAGCTGGGGAGTGCAGTGGACCTCAGTATTAGATACTAGATTCACAGTACGTGGCCTTGAATTTATCTCCTTTCATCTGAGCTGTGAGTACTTTTTGTCAAGAGATACTTTCATCAGTGAAAGGCTTTGCAATAGTATTCACACCCCATCACTATGTAAATATGATATGTTTCAACTAGGGATTAGCCATATTTCAGCATTAACATCAGTAACAAAAATATGGAAAAAAGAACCGGCTGCGCTTGTTCTTTTTTAATAAATCAACATTGATCTGATAAATAAACTAGGCCAATATTGGCAACTAAAGTATATTTGTCCTCTGTGTTTATATTTCAGCTTGTTTACTTATAAAAAACATATATATATTTTTCTTCTACTTGAAAAATTTGTGCTTCTTTTTTTCAAACAATGAATTATTCCCACATTATTTTCTTTGCAAGTTTTAAAGTTTAAATGAAATCTAACAATCACACAATAACCATTTGTTAACCAGTCAGTAAAACGGTTCTGCGCAGATGTTCTGTTAGAACTAGAAACATCTCTAAACCAAGGCTGCAAGTTCAGAATAAATTAATCTTGATATTACCTTACAGGGGGAGGAAAATAACTTCTCTTTTTTTATTAAGTTTGTCTAGGGTTTAACACGTTTTCCTGTTGATTTATCTTTTAATAGGCTGTATCCATGTTTCATCAACTATGGCCATTGTTCCAAATCAGAGCATCCTCATGATGCTGCCATCACTATATTTCACACTAGGGATTTCACAAGATGATGTGCAGCTTTAGTTTGTTTTTACCATACATTGCGTTCTGTTTGTAGCATAAATTGCATTTTATGTCAGACTTAACTAATTTGTGTGTCTTTTGTGTGGCTTCAGGGACATTAAAACTGGGATGTGAGTTTTTGACAGGGATTGATATTTTCACTTTCCCTTCACAGTTAAGCATCATTTTGGTTTGATCTTTTGTTTGAAATTCAAATAAAAATAAACTGAACTTGGAAAAGTAATGTGTAAAGGTTTGATTTGAAGTGAAATGTTCTCTCTCTCTCTCTCTCTCAGCCTCTGATTTAAATTCTGAAAAAACAATACCCTGGTATTCATGGGCCAGTATGATTTGCCCTGTGTGACATTTTATTACTATAAAATGATCCATACTGTAACTGTATACCAGTCTAATCCTGTTATTCTCAAGGTCTAAGTGGCAGATTCCAAGAAACACACTGTGCAGGTGGACTGTATTGTTTCCCTGATCTGCTCCAAAGCTCACATTTGTATGTTTGGCTAATTAGTTGAAGTGGGAGCTTAATGAAGAATTAAAATATGTGCATAAGGATGAAAGATTACTCACAAGCTTGGATTTACTTATATTACTTTCAAAAGCAAATTCCCTGCTGAACAGATTTGTCGTAGGTAGTCAAACATCGTTTGAAGAGGGCTATTTATTCTGAAGTGGAAGTAATCATTGCAATGTAGCTCACATTACATTACTGCTCCAGACTGGTATAAAATTACATTTTGTGAATCAATTTAGCCTTGCCCTGTTTTCACAATTAAATCAGGGAAATATCACTATTGCATTCATTTAAGAGAGGGGAAAAAAAACATTCTACAGAAGACTGAATAAAACTAATACCATTAAGAGGAACTTATGTGCACTTCTGCAGAATTTTTGCAACTTAAACACTTTAGGTTCTGTGAGTTACGTAGGAAACCCTTGCTTTTACAATAATTATCCCATATATAATGGTTAAATCAGGTATTTGTGGACAGGTTAAAGTGAACGTATGCGGTTTGGAGAGATTTCCTACTTTATAATACTGATACATAAGATGCAAAGATTTTGTTTCCTCAGCATTATCGTTACATCTTCAGAACATAATCGTGGACATACTTCTCCGCTGCACTGTGTGATTAAATGTCAGATTTGGCTGCTTTATTCATAAGATGGCCTTTGTTCCAAATCCCTTTTTAAATATCTGCATTCAAAAGTGCAACTTTGATGAGGTCCAGCATTTATGAATGGCTTTTTTTTCTGTTTAACTTAAACTTCAGAGACTTGGTCGAATGTTGTTATGCGAGGTGCCACACACACACAAACACACAAATAGTAGGAAAACCTTGTAAAACTGTAATTAGGCTGTACGCATTATTCTGTCAGTTCAGCAAATTAGGACAGTTTTTCATTGTTTATATTCACTCTGATGGAGGGACTACATTGGCCGTTGTACTTCCCTGTGTGTAATGTGACCCTGCACAGGGATTATAAGATATCTGTAGGTGAAATATATGGTGATTTAGGAATATGTGCTAAGGATATAAATCATTATAAGTAGCTTATGCCTATTTTTTTTTTCTTGCTGCAGGACAGAGAAAAGCATGGAGCTGTGGCGACAGCGGCAGCAGCGTTTGACTGTGGCGTCAGTTCAACAACACAATTCTTTCTCCAGAATTTTGTAAATAAGCCAGGGGCAAAGACTACAGTCACTGGGTGCACAAACAGTAAATTTCAATGTCTTTGGATTCAGGGCTTCTTGGAAGAAGCAGCAGTTACTCTCTCCGCCAGCGTAGAAAGAACTTCCCTCCAAGGCACCAGAAAAGGGGGTCTAAAGACTTGGAGCCCATGACAGGGAATCTAAGACAGCTACTACAAGGGGATGGTACTCCTTCCTCTCCCCGTTATATACTCTTTACTAAATAACAGATTTTTCTTTACTATAACTTCCCCTCTTCATACCCTAATAAATAGTTGATGAATTCATTGCATTTTCGGATTAACAGTTTTTATACTAGCGTTTTTAGTCCTTCCTTATTCCGTTTTTTTTTTTTTTTGGTGGTTGGTGGTCTAACACAGCTAAACAAACAAACAAACGTGAAAAAAAAACATCTTTGGAGAAAATTTAAATGTCTAATTACCCGCTGGGGGCAGTATTCCCTAATAAAGTTCATATTCTGCTGTTTAAATGTTTATTTAGCTTCAGGGGATGACAAACTCACATTGTTGGAATCCTTGTCGGAATAAAACACTTAATGCTGAAGCAAAATAAAAATAATTGGTTCATCATGGTTTGTAAGAAAAGTATAAAAGTTTGCAAAAATATTAACCTGTTGCATAGACCTAAAACTTCGAGATACAAATAGTGACAGCTAAATGATTAGACTTACGACTGCCTTGGTTTTCTAAACAGACTTAAATTACTGTCCTTAATATGCCAAACTTAGTTGTTTTGTTTCAAGTTCTAAAACTGAAAGGTTTTTTAAGGCAACACAAATAAGCTGTTTTTTTCTAGTGTAGTCTCATAAGATCTTGGTACACATACACATTAAAGCCCTTTCACATTTTTTTACTCAGAATATATACCTGGCTGTTCATAGAGTACATCATAATCACGGCACAACCTAAGTGCTAAAATTATTAATCACAAATTATAAAGAATAGAAAAAAAACTGTAAAATTTAGCAAACACACATTTACAATAATTTGGTTTTAAAAATGTGTTACCTTTACAATTAAAGTGTTGGAGAGCCCCATTTCGCTCTCCAATTTGGATCCTGGATTGTAGTTGTTGTATAACCACAGTAAATCTAGCTATAGATGGCAAGAAACATCATCCGGAACAAGACGCAACGTGATCATGTTTACAGTTACAAGTTGTTATTTAAAGGTATTCAATCATTGATAAAACTTACACACTTTTTATTTTTTCTGAACACACTTTCCACCCCATCAAGCTATTTTTGTGTATCTGTTTGTATCACACAAGTTGTAGCAAACATTACCAAACATTACCATGAGGTGCTCAAGTAAGCTTTAATTCATTCTGCCACTCTCACATGCATATGTTCTTGTCACACACATTGTTTTTCTCACCAAAGCATATTTTTTCTGCCAGGTGCAAACAACCTAAAATACTGAAACACCACAAAAAGAGGAAAAAGACAAGAGATTTCTTACTCGCAAGGAGAACGGACAGAGATGTGCTCAGTTACCATCTACTACCGTTCTGAAGCACATCTTCCGTTACCTCTCTTTTTATTTTATTTAGGGATATCCCCAGTTAAATCAACGTTGCTGCTATAAAGGTAAGGAAATAGTCAGCAACAAAGCAATGAACATATTTCACATTTACAAGACACAAGTTTCTAATGTGTTGCTCTCCATCTGGGTCTGCGTGTCCCAGGCTAAACTGCTTTTCTTTGATTAGGGTGCAGCTCCTGTTTATTCAAAGGACAGCTCGTCTGCTTAGGGGGTCATCGTCTGCAGTTCCGACACTTCTACATCAGCTTGCCTGAAAATAGCTTAACACAACTAACTTGTTCACAGCACACAACAAAAGTTTATAAAACTGTAATAGAAGAAAGCTTAACATTAAAGAGTAAATATGAAATAACTTTATGTACAATTATTGCAACATTCTCCTCTTATAATGATGCATCCTTCTAAAAACACATTCTTCTCTAACTTGTATTACATTATAATACAATTTTGATTCAGTGGCATCAGAATTTAATTTAATGCACTTTGTCAGACTGTCCATCCATCCATACACCCGTCCATACCTTGTCTACATTTGATCCACTTTTAGCTAAAAAAGTCTTTATAGCCCTGAATGTACCGAAATTCCTTAAAAAATACCATTTTAAGGAAGAACAATATTTTTTTAATCTAGATAGATCGTCTTTCCCTAATGTGGCATCTTCTAAATTTAAAGCTGATTTTATTGTTTCATTTTCTGATCTTTTTTCCTATGTAAAGCACTTTGAATTGTCTTGTACACGAAAATGTGCTATACAAATAAACTTGCCTTGCCTTGCCTTGCCTTCCTCCTCATGTGAATGCAGCACTGGCAGCACGATGGATAGGCCTCAAGATGAGGAACTGTGATGTTTGTCTGGATGGGTGTACTGGAACTGTAATTTAATTCATGTACCCTCGTGTGATACGAATGACAATAAATTAATCATGGATCTTGAATAGATAGAAAACAGTGAGTTATTATTAGAAATGTTCCATATGCAAAGAGTAGAGTTTTTCTTAAACCAACATCAATTCTAATATTAAGCCTTATACTGCCCACATACAGATTGCTGTTGCCAGAGCAAATTTTGAACACAGTTTAGTTTTATATAGTTCATCCAACAACTGATTTAACAGTTAAATTTGGCAAAAACAAGTCCAACAATGGAGCATGCAGATAAATATTAGGAGAATTTTCTTGTAACAGAATGAAAGAGATAAGTTCCCTTTTAAATAGTACATTTGTGTCTAATTTGCAAATTTTTATCCTTCACAACCCAAAAATGATACATCGGACCAACCCGGGTACTTTTTGAAAATCTGATAGGCGTAGAAAGATGTCATACCCCTCTGTTGCTTTCCCAGAGAACATTCATCTTAATAAAAATACGCAGCATTTTCAGTTCTACAGAGAAATTTAAATGCTTAATTGACTAGTGAAACACCATGTTTTTTTATCTCATTAAAGGTAAAAGATAAGTTTACTTACTCTGTTTGGACAGAAAAAGATTTGTTCTATTCTTAAACGAGATAAAAACAGTCTTTTTCTTTTGGCCTTTGTCTTATTGACTTTCAGTCAACAGACATAGGGGGAGGTTGACTAAAGCATTTTAACATTCTTGGGTGGGTTTTGGTCCCGTGCATTCTGAACTGTGTTAGAGTAGGTTTACAACTAATTTGCATTCTGAACCCTGTCTTAAACTCATTTTGCCTCCAGAACTCTGGAAATACACAAAGTAATAAATAGAAACAGTAGGATGAAGCAGTGAACCATGATGATGTTAGCAGGTCAGAAATTAGTCAGTGAACACATAGCAACAGCAAGAGATATCTCTGACTAACGTTGTGGTAGTCGATACAGACAAACTCTTAGTCTGTCTCTGTGGGAAGAAAAGAAGGTAGAAAATGTGCGAGAATGCTCCATCTATGTTTGGATAGCTAACGTAATGAAGCTGTAAGATAGCTGGACCCTCCTATAATGGCAACAGGTAGGCCAATGGACGTTGGCATTCACCCCTGGACAATTTCAGTGTAATTTAAGAAATAAGGGGAAACCTTGACCCACTCAGAATAACCGGGGCTGATGTGAAATTAAAAAAATGAAAACCCTTGTCAGCTAGGAGGAGAACATACATTTGAGTAACAGTTATAAGTTAGCATTGGGAAAAAAGAAATGTTGCGCTTTTTTTTTAAACACAAAGAAAGCCTAACTATGCCTTTGAGAAGCAGATTTGTCTTTAAATCTAGCCCTTAAGGTCCAGTGTCTTGCAACTTTTACATGTGTTACTGATAATAAAAAAATAAAAAACACCTGTATCATGAAGCTCTATCATTTCCTCAGTACTTAGTGAAGTCCTCCATTGACTTGTTAATGACCTGGTTTAAGCAACAAACTTACTGCTATATCACGTCACCTTTACAGGAAGTTAAACTATTATTGAAAATTACTGTCTGTTTAAATGATAAATGGGCTAAATGTATATTTCACATTTACAGTCATATGTGACCATTTGAAGCACTTAATACAACCGGCTAATTATCTAGCTCTCACATTTATCTACTCAATGGACAACTTGGACTAACTTTAATGCCTTGCCTAGGGTATCTCAACAAGAAAGCTCACAAGTCAGATCAAACCTATTACCTTTCAATTTGGAGCCAACTACTCTACTATTGTGCTACAGCCACTCAAACATCAATTCAGAAAATCTATTCAACCATAAATTGTTTTACAGGACTATACCAACGTAGGAGATGAAGATGAAGTATGTGACATAAGTTAGGAAACAGTCTTCTGGTTACAAAACAGTAAGCACGTTTCAGGAATGAGGTTTGATCCAACTCAGCATAATATGTCTCAAGTGGCTATCAGGTGGAACAGAAGCCAACTGGAGACAATTAAGCTCCAGCCTTTCAATTAGGTATCCTCAAAGACGGAAACTTTTCATCACAAATGAAAGCTCTGTCTTAGGCTTGCCACTCAATGCAGTGTTGATGTTGGGATGAAGACGAAGAAGAACATGAATAACAGGGATAGGTGACAAGGTGTCCTGCTCCATATATGACACTGTTTCAGCACTAGAGAGCTCCTTTCGTGAAAGGTTGCTGAACCCTAATAGAATAAAGTATTGTTTCATAGTTTGTTTCCGAGCAGCTTATAGACTGTCGAACAAGCGCTGCCCCAATGTCAAAATTTTGTACAGTTTTTACATTATCTTAGTGTACTTGTATGTTTTGTAAGAGTTGCCTGTTTACTGTGTAGTTTTCTAACCTTGTATTCTTAACATTACCGCAATGTGAATGTAATTTTTATTGAAATCACTGTTCATTTTTTATTTGTATATTTTTACCTCTCTTAGCCAGTACTTCCATTTTCTGCTGATACTCTTGAAGTTCCTTTTTGAGGGATAAATAAATAAAATGAAATATTCTATTTTTGATTTTTATTTTATTTTACAGTGCAGTTATGTTTACAGTCTCTTTTACGTAAAAAAAAAAAGATACCCATGTAATTTATCAAGCAGTTTTTTGGGGTTTTTTTTGGTCTTTTTTGTGAACAAATCATGTTTCAATCGTGTTTAAAATGAAACAACTGCTACATTTTTTCTAGCCATTGACAGTGGCTGGGAAAGGAAATTCTAATTTTTTTTATCTCTGTGGGTCGGTGAGAGTCAGACACCAAAAGTGTCCCTCTCTGATTGCCCCTTATATTTATGTGCTTTCTATTAGCAGTGACTGACAACTGGGGGTGGGACACAGCACTCAAGGTCTCGACAGTTTCTCTGCACATCTTGAGGGCGTCTATCTTTATTGCAAAGTCACTCGGATCTGACACTCTGTGTCGTTTTGATTTACTGACTCAAAAAGCAGGACTCTTTGACACCCAAGAACAACTAACTGCTGTAAATAACTGCTGTGAGCAAGGATGGCAATGGTCCCTTCTCATGACAAGACTGACAAGTCCAAATTACTTTTTTTAACTATTATTAGGTAGATGAACTTCTAAAACCAGTGGCGATCCCACATCTCCAATATTTCTCCACTGAAAACACTGAAATCCAAGATGTCAGTACTTACCCTACACAGCAGGGGTTTTTGTGACCCGTTTTTGGAGAGGAGACGCTATAATGGGTTTCCTTAAGTGTTGACTTCAGTCCAATTTATTTATACAGTAGGTATGTTTACATGGACATTAGTAGCTGTAATAAACGGACTAAAAAGGTATCATGTAAACCCCCATTATAATTTTCTATAATCTGATTCAGCTCAATCTGAAGGAAATTTCAAACCAATTGAGAGATACAGTTCATGGCGTCTGAATGCTGTTCATGTAAAAAACATATTTTTTTTTAATGTCATTCTGACTGTGGCAAAGTAACAACAAATGTCTGCACCATTTCACGCCTTGACTACTGCAATGCCCTCCTAACAGGTCTTCCAGCCTGTGCTGGGAGACCGCTACAGATGATCCAGAATGCTGCAGCTCGCCTGGTTTTCAACCCGGTCACACCCCTTTTCACTGAACTCCATTGGCTTCCCTTAGCTGCAAGCATCAAATTCAAATCACTAATGCTGGCATACAGAGTGTTTGATGGATCAGCACCCATCTACCTCAACACCCTCTAAAAGCCTTACGTCACTGCCCGCCCGCTCCGTTCCTCCACGGAGCGCCAACTAACGCGACCAAAGCCCTATGCAGGTAAATCTAAACTCTTCTCATTTGCGGTTCCTCGCTGGTGGAACGACCTTACTTGAACTATCAGAGCATCAGGTTCTCTTTCCACCTTCAAGAAATCCTGGAAGACCCAGCTCTTCCAAGAGTATCTCTTGCCCTGAAGGAACATTGACTGAAATAGAGGGCCCCAAAATCAAATTCTGCTTAAGGCCCCATTCAGGCTTGGGCCGGCCCTGCTGATAAGATTACAGGGTCTCTAATGAAATAGAGACATGAGCAAAGGTTTGGAGCCCAGGGACTGAGGACTGAGGTAATATCAACTGCTATCGCAACATTGGGAGAAATACACACAGATTCCCTTCAAACAACACACACACACACACACACACACACACACACACACACACACACACACACACACACACACACACACACACACACACACACACACACACACACACACACACACATGCATTTCCCCGTATTGATCTGTCCCGAAAAAGAGTTGAGGTCAGCAGGCATATGTCTAAATTTCTTTCTCTCTGTCCCTCACACTCCATTTGTCTCTGTCTGATTCAATACTCTCCTTCCCCCCATCAGGAGGCCATGCCTCATGCATACATCTGCGACTCCCCTTCCCTGACCCGCTCTCACACTCCGGAGTTTCTTTGTCTCCGTCTTTTTGCCCTTCACTTGACATCCATAAATCAATCAGTCCAATTTCATCCAGAACAAAGCCTGATGGATTTGCTTCAGAGCCACCGTCCTGATAAAGTAACGGTATCCAGAGTGTAATTATCCTTTGAATTAGATGATGTGGCTACGTGGCTGTAAGGATTTGATTTAGCTTCATTTTCAGCTCTCTCATATTTAGAAGCACACACTTAAATAAAATCCTGTTTGAAATGTGTTTAAAAGCCTTGACACATTTCTTCTTTTTTTTCACACTTATTGTTCATCCATTGACTGGAAGACATGTTAACATTCACGTCACCTGATGATTCAAGACATGTTTGATGGATACAGGTCAGGACGCATATGCTTGCTTCTTAGACAAGATTTAAAAAAAGGACCTAAAGACTTCCTGCTTACAAAATCTGGACGTCAAGCAGTCATGGGGACAATATGGAAACACAATACACACACACACACACACAAACACACACACACACACACACACACACACACACACACACACACACACACACACACACACACACACACACACACACACACACACACACACACACACACACACACACACACACACACACACACACACACACACACATCCCTCTAATTTTAGCTATGGTCTGCTAACTTTGTATTGAGTTCCATTTTTTTAGGATCTGCATTTATGCCTAAACCAGATGTTCCCCTTAAGCCATAACAACTACCAGACGATTTCCCTAACCTTAATCAAAAGTTAATTCACACCATACCATACAGAGCTCAAAACAACTTAATAAAATAGCCTGGACCAGGAAAATATTCTCACTTCCAGAATATGACCTCTGTTTGTTTGTTAAAAGCTCATATTGGTTTTCTGTAGTAAACACAAAAACACCGACAGCATCACACTCATGCCCTTTACAGATAAAGTTTTTTGCAAAGTGTTCAATGATTTTCAGTCCAACTTGATATTTAGTTTAAAAAAAAAAAATTCACAGCTCCCTTTAATTCTGTTACCCCAAAATACAACAAGGTTCTACCAAACTCTGAATGAATTGTATTAACATTAGTCAGAGTTCAACAGTGTATGGTTTATTTTCAGTGTAAATGTGTGAAAGCCTCAAACAAACAGAAACCTGAGAACCAAAGAAGATCGGCGAGGAATTAGCTGTAGAGATATAAGGGTCATGGTTCATATTCAAGCAGGACAAAAACCCTAATGATGCAGCTAGAGCTACCATAACAAGGAATACACACATGTTAAAATAGCCCAGTCAGAGTCCACACCCAAGTCTGATTGAGCATCTGCGACATGGCTTTAATGTGACGTTCACAGATGTTCTCTAGCCCTCTGGAGCTAAAGATGTATGGGATAACACGTCCGTTTTTAGGTTTTTAGATATGCAAGCCATTGGAGACATGACCATAATGAATGCATACAGATGCAGCAGATATTGCATTTATGACGTAATGATTTTTCAGAGGGCTGAATACAAATGGATACCTTTTTTATTGCAGCTCTGTATCATACACTAGTTTGACACACTGTCAAATAGTTGAATACGTTGTGACATTTAAATTCTAACTCTTAACAACTTGAACAATTCTAGTGTTGACCTTGCTGTATAATTTTGGAGGAGCTATCAGAGTTGCTGTTTCCTCCATTTTGCTGAAGATATAAATAAAAAGATTAACAGTTGAATTGTGGAGATTTCACAGCTGGAATCCAGTGAGTACCTGGAAGTCCCCGATGTTTTCCCAAAGGTATTGAAAAGCCTCATGTCTTGATGCAGGATTTTAGACGCCATAGAATTGTTCGGAGCCCCTGAATCCAGAGATCTAAAGAAGTTATAGAAAGGGGTCTGTTCGGTGATATACTTTATGGTTTTCATCTTTTATTGTTTGTACAGTTGATTTTATTTTCTGTTAGATAGTACCTGATTATTACAGATTGAGCACAAGAGTACTGGGAGGCCTTTCCTCGTTGAGAACGAGAGCTACATCCAATCTTTGTTAAAAGGCCATGTGAGCACAATTAACAAAAGAAAGTAGATTGATTAAAGGATTTGTTTTAGGCCGGTATTGATTGTTTGTCTCGTATAACAAACTCGGATGTGTGCTTCTATGATTCAAAATGAAAAAATATGTATTTTCCCATGCTGCCATTTGTTCGGTTTTGATAGCTCGACCAATAAAATCCTTTTATTTGTTTCTTTAACCTGAAATATTAAAAACGACAATTGATTCGATTTTTTTTTGAACAAATTAGATTTGAGTTAAACCTCAATCCTAAACGAAGAACCCACTAATATCTTACTGATACGTCAGATCCCATTTTTTCCAGAAAGCCCTTTTGTCTAAATGTACAGTCATCTAAACGCAACACGTCAAAGTAAAACATGTGAACACGTTGAGCCTTTGCTCTGACTGCACTGCTAGCAGAATAATTAAACGAGCCATTCCTGAATCTTAACGCTTTTCCTCGCAGATAGAGCTGATAGCTGATCAATACCTGCCAGACTCAATCAGTCAATAAAGTCCTGCGGCCTAACCCGGCTCGGCTCTCCGTTGCCGTTTCAGAGAGAGCAGCAACGCCTCGGGGCCTGATGCGTCCTCCAGCATCTCTGTCGTTTGTCTTTAGATTTGCCTTTATCTGAAAGCCACATGCCCTCATCCCCTCCACTGTCAGAGATTTATGCTTGTCCCCAGCTGGCACTGCGGGACACCGCAGATCTAGGCTGCCTGGTAAAAACTTATTTAGTCCCAGTCTCACAGAGGATGCGAGGGTTCTCACAAACATCCATGTTGTCCAAACATGTTGCTTCTTATGATCAAAGTGACTTGTGAAGGTATTTCTCCCCCGTTCACCCATCTCTTCAGAAGATGAACGTTGTTTTATTTGCCTTTTTGTTTTTGTTTTATGTTGATGTTGTTTTTGCTGTGTCATGCTTTACACCCAATTTGACATCACATTGATTATTAAATGTACAGCACTGCTCTGTCTCCTTGCTTTGCTCTTGTTTTGTTCCTTTTATTTATAATTTTCTCATTTTGCCTTCAATGTCTCCCTCTACAGGCAACTTAGGGGGGCATTGAAGAGTCATGCAAATACATTGTTCACATTTATATAAACCTTTATACAAACAGCTCACATACAGACTGTTTGAAATTCAAGGTTTTTCAAAAATTGCTTAAGGCTAAGATTATGTGGAACTAATTACAGAGTTTTTAAACCATCCAGAGAATGTTTCAGGTCCTCAAATGCCATATGAAGGAAACTTTGTTAAGATCCTTTATGTAATTTCTATCCATCTCTTTTTAGTTTAATAAACTAAAAAATGTACAGTTTGAACAAGATTTATTTTAATATAACCGTCTAGCATAAATAAAACTGTTTTCATCTGAGAGATTAATTGATATCTGAATCACCACATATCTATGCATAATTTGTTATGACAGATAAAATTTACTGTTAGCTTTGCAAAGAGTTTATATACACTTTAAACCTATTTCACATTTGATCAAATTATGGCAAAAAACCAAAGATAATTTTCAATGCCGGACAGTCAAGTGTTTCGCTGAGTAGGGTAAAAAAAAAAATTATAGCTTCGGTTTAAGATTTAGTATAACTAAAAATCTAGAGGCTCTATGTACTTATATTAAGCACTCTGATTCTTGATTCTTGCTTCATGTGTGGGTTTAATTTTTTTAATACTTTTTCAAACTGTCCTCCTTTAATGCAAACTAGGAAAACCAAAGTCTTTTTCTCTCTCCTGGGGTGCCCCATATTTATGCAAGTATATTTTCCCATAATCTCTGGTAAGATTACCTGTTTCTGGCTAGAAAAAATGCATCCCCATAGCATGATGCTGCCATCCCTATCATGACATAAACCTTTAGTTATGCTGATCTGTGTTTTTTCTCCCACATGTTCACGGTTTCACATATGTGGACTGAGTCAAACTGCAAACAAGTTCTCCGTTGACATTCGAGCAATTATGATTTTTTTGTTGCAACTCTTCCATAAAGGCCAGATTTGTCGACTGAATGACTTACAGTTGTTGCATCAACAGATTAGATGAGTAATTGAATAGCATACAGTCAAATGTGCAAAGGTACATATTATACTGATTTATAAAATGTTAAAGTTGTTTGAAAATTTTTCTAAGGTGATGCTGAGATTACATTGTTCAGTCATCCTGTGAACTCAGATATGAGCAATGAGAAAAAACGAACAAGGAACTTCATTGTTTTCAACCTGGGGGGAACTTTGTTTCTAAAGTTACTCAAAATGCTTTCAAGACTGGCTTATCTGCAAGATATTGTACACCATCAAGTTTAATTAAGAATGCTGAGGTAAAAAGCTGAAGGGATTTAGATGCTATAAGATCTGAGCTGAAAAGCAGAGATCATAGCAGTGTTGCCACTACAGTACAACAGCTTGCTTTCCCACACAACAATGCTTTTAACACACTTTTACTCTTTGATGTTTTTACTTAGGTGCTGCCTGACACTGGGTTTGCATGTTTGTTTTAAATGTATGCTATATTCATTTATTTTCACTATATTTTGTTATTTTGTAACATTTCTGTCATTTCATATATATCTATATATATTTTTATAAATTTTTTAACCTGGCAAGATATTAGAAGTTTATGCTTACAGAGCCATAGCAGACTATAATTGATGATCTGTATAAAGAATCAATAAAAAAAAAATGTTAGAAAATAAAAAAATAATTATTATACATTTATATCTGTTGTTTATGTAATTTGTTTGTAGTTGTTTATGTTGACCAGGAAAGCAGTTGGTTTGCAGCTGTGGGTTTTATTCCACTTTAACCCGGTGCTTACTAATGTGTGAGTGTCCCTACTTTTTATAATATATCTGTGCGTTTGATTAATCAAATTGACATCCTATTTTACCATCCATGAACACCTGGCTCTAAACAAGGTGACAGATTCAATGTGTCAATAGAATTACAACATTAGCAAGATGGATTGTGACATTTTGCCAGAAAGATGTTGTTTTTAAAGGAACCTTAAATTTGGGACATCCGGCCGGTAGGGGGCAGCACGCAACCGCTCATGAAAAACAAAGAGGAGGAAGCAGCAGACCGGAAGAGACGTGGCACACAAAAAAAACACACAGGAAGTAGACCGCTCAGGTTTATGATGACATACTGTGTTGCAGCTTTCATTGGAAATTCAGGGAGACGACTTAAATGACAGCGGTGCAACCTTATTTAAAACCAACGAGTCTTCTTTCATCTCGGCCTGAGAGCTAGCTAGGTAAGTGTTCAGCTTCTTCCTTAGCTGCTGCAGCTAGCTGGGTTAGCTCGCTGGTTTAGCAGCTAACCAGTGGGAGTCGAGCAATGTGGGAATCTGGTTTTAGATTAAAAGTTAACATCTAAACGCGCTTTGTTTGTAACCTGTGCGTTTAATAAAAACTTCTTAGTTTATTATGAGGAGTAAAAAGGCTGACTGTGGTCTAAGAAACTGCGCGCTGTTAGTACCTGTGGTAACTTGGGCTAAAATTAGGATGCAAACTGGAATATCAGGCTCCTTTAGGATCCTTTTCCATCAGTTTGTCACGTCTGTGAATTAAAGTGTTGTTGAGGCACAGATAATCTAGAAAAACACATTATAGAGCATTCTAAAAATAAGACAAATCCCTAAATTCTTCAGACATCATTGTAGTTTTATAAATTGAATAGAAATAATGGAGCTACTCTTTGATTTGCATATGAACACGTTTTTTTTGTAATAACAGATCTGCTCTGCTTCTTTTTCCCCAACAAAGCACATGTGGATATGGGTCTCTGCAAGTGTCCGAAGCGAAAGGTGACCAATCTGTTCTGCTTCGAGCATCGCGTGAACGTCTGTGAACATTGCCTTGTTTCAAACCACAACAAGGTAAACGGGCTCCGTCTTGTGATGTTTGTTTGTTTAACCCCCATAGATTTGCACTGACCTCCTGTGTTTTAAAACGCTGCTCCTCAGTGTATCGTGCAGTCTTATCTTCAATGGCTTCAGGACAGCGATTATAACCCACACTGCACTCTGTGTAACACTCCGTTGACCACACAAGACACAGTCAGACTGATCTGCTACGGTAAGGTGCACTACTTTCACCTTTGGGTGGATTTAATCCAAAGCGATAAAAGTGATTAGTCTTGATGCAAGGAAAAATACATCTCTCTTTTTTTTATTTTAATCTGTAGATGTTTTCCACTGGGCGTGTCTTAATAACCTGGCATCTCAGCTGCCGATCCATACTGCCCCAGCGGGGTACCAGTGCCCCTCCTGTCAGGGTCCAGTGTTCCCGCCTTCTAATTTGGCCAGCCCAGTGGCTGATGTGCTGAGGGAGCAGCTTTTCTCTGTTAACTGGGCTAGAGCAGGTTTAGGCCTGCCTTTGGTAATGATCCTTTAATGTTGCCTGATTTTTTTATTTTTTGCAATAATAAATCCCACATCCAGATTACAAGCTAATTATTGATGAAAACCTGTTCTTTGGCAGATTGAAGAGCCTGTTGGGGTTCTGGAAGAGACGAGAGATAATGATGTTTCTGACTACAGAGACTGGTCAACATTTGACGGTGAGTCAGCTGTACAGCTAGTTAAACTATCCTCACTCCTTAGATATCACATAGTGATCACATTATAACCACAAGCTAAGATGGATTTGAATGGGGGTGAACATGGGGAAGTGGTTTGGTCAGAAGGTAACCAAAATGGCTCTTCTGTATGAAAAATAGTGCTGGCAGCATCAAGCTTACAGAGTTGAGTAGAAGAATGTGGCAGAAATACATGGTGAACATGGAGCAGATTAATGTACCGAGATGGTCCAGTCAAAGTCCTGATCTAAATTTGTAGGATCTGTAAATTGCTGTTCACACATGCTGTCTAGCAAATGTGACTGAGGTCATGTATGTTTGAAGCTGTAATCAGAGAACAAGGTGGTTCTGCAGCAAAGCTGAATGAAAATGCACTAAATTTTATTTTTTAGATATTTTTTGCACGGCACCAAAAGGAAAGGATTGGTCCTCCAATCTTGTTGTACAATCTGTATAATGACAATTAAAGAGATTCTATTCTATTTCGCTTTTTTTTATTTGTTAGAAACTTTGAAAACCGTGTTCATACGCCTTACTTTGTATTTGCTTAGTGCATAAAATACAGAAAACGCATTCAGATTTTGGTTTATATGTGACAGCATGTGGAGATATATGTTTGTATCTGTGAGGTATTTATTTATTTATTATATAATCAAGTTTTTCCCCTTACAGGCCAAGAAAAAGGCAGCCTATACTCCAGTCACTCCTATAACACTAGCCTCAGCCCGCCTGCTGTTTCCCCTCCGACACAAGAGCATGTTGGAGCTCTTCATAAAAATGGAGATTCAAGTATGTCTGTGCATTCTGTGGTCAGCGTCCCCGCCTCTACCACCAGTGACACTATTACATTACACACAGGTAGGCGCCCAAGAAAACCTTTTGGTTGTAGTTCCTTCGTCTCCTAAAGCTTCCTAAAATATATCCTCTGTCCTCAGCATCATCACCGAGAAAAGTCTACGACACACGGGACGTCAATAGCACCGTCACACAGATCGACTTCGACGACGACAAGTACCGGCGGCGACCAGCGCTCAGTTGGTTTGCACGAATTTTAAAGTGAGGTTTTCCTTACTGTGTTGTCATTTGCTTTAAAAGAGGGACGTGCACTTGTTGAGGATTGTGTTTGTCTCGGTTTTACCTTACTTCCTTAACCTTCTCAGAAACCGCACCGGAGGAAGGAAGACGGCTCTGTCCTGGAAGCAGCGAGTCTTCATGCTCCTCTTGGTCGGAGTTCTGGGATTCTTCACGCTGATCATCATCATGGCCAAACTCGGACGTGCCTCGGCCAGCTCGGATCCAAATTTAGATCCTCTCCTTAATCCCAACATCCACGTGGGGAAAAACTGAGGAGGCGTCACCTATGTTTTACATTGGACCGTGAAGGAACTAATACGGTGACGGCCCACCAGGGGGAGATCTTTACCAAACTCTTCAGAAGGTGTTTCTCGTCCTTTAATCAGAGCAGGCTGTAAAGAAGCCATTCCTGCACCATTCCACAGGTTATTGTGATCAAGGCTAAGGAACAGAACTCTGAAAGGTGGCATTCACACAATGTATCCAGATATCGCTGCTTTGGTAAAGAGGGGCAATACGTTATTTAGCTAACATTTATGTGTGATCTTTGTAAGTTAATTAATTTCTGTTTATTTAGATTTATTTTAGGAGCATTGTTAATGAGGAAAAATCTCCTACTGGCAGAAATATCAGAACATACTACTGTCTGCAGTAAAACGGATTCAGATTTGTATAATAAAAGTGGCTCTGTTGCCATGGATTCAAACCTACCCGACACATTTTTACAACTACGATGGTCTGCTTTACTTCCACAAACAGAGTGCTTTGCTTTTAGATCTGCCAGTCGTGCTGTATGTGCATTTTGTTTGTTTTTTTTGTTTTTTTTTGTCCAGGTGACTTGTCCATTAAATTGGAATCCCCAAAATGACACATTTTACTCTTGAGTTCTTTGACTTTCTTCTAATATGCTCCCTACAGTAGAATATCAGAAGGGGTGCAAAGTACAGCACACACTCGACATCTTTGTTACGCAGTGGTGTAAAACAGAGTTCATGCCTGTAAGCAGCGTATTGATGCAAACACAGGAGTGGAGACACAGAAGTCGATAAGATTCCACATAATGGATGTGGCGCTCTGCTACGGCCTGTTAATGTTGCTGCCAAAATTACACTGGGAGATTATTTTTTTTTAGGTTGCATGGATTGTACCAGAACAGAAAACTTTTAAGGAAAGTTTCGTGGTCTGTGTGATTCCTGGTTCGACAAATGTTTTACTAAACATGACAAAATTGTGATAAACTCCTACAAGACCTTACTATTACACATACTGTCTTTCAAAAGCTTTTTTTTTTTGGTTACAACCCCAAACTGTATTGTATAACAGACCAACATGAACAACATGAGCCAGTGCATTGCAGAACTACTTTTGCTTTGTTACAGCTGCAGGTTATTTGGTTGTTTCTCAAATTTTTAGCCTTTAATTGAACTGATCAACAAATCTTTAAAAGCTTATTTGCCACGGTTAAAGTAAAAGATATCTTTTTATTTCTCTTATGTGGAAAAAGTTATTTATCAGAACATTGCACTAAGAAACCTTCCTATATGTTAGTTTTCCTTATCTTTGCTCTTTCTTTATTCTGAATAAGACGTGCATTAGTGTCACTTAAAAAATGTGATTTAGCTGATTTTAAGTCATCCATTTAGAATTTTTAAATTTTCAAAATTTGTTTGCATTTTTTAAATACAATTTTGCAAAAACATTACCTTGCTTTAAGAAGGTAATTACAATGTAATGGTAACAAATTGAAGGGCAAACAATTTTATAAGGTAATTAAATTTGGCATCTCAGGACTGTTTTCAAGAGTATTCGTGTCAGAGGGATGAATGTAGTCAATAACTAAATTCTATTTACTGTTTGCAAGTTCATTTTTAAATCATTAGTCAGACAATTTCTGGTTTCCTTCTTGAAAAAATGAAATGTCCTTATTATAATAGTGTTATTAATCCCCACCAACAAATAATATGTTTGCATGTGACTGCTATCTGACTCTCCTAACTTTCCATCTTGGTGCTATATCGATTGATAGCGGATCTGAGTCACGGCTCAATTGATGCGGAGGGAGCTCCTGGCTATTTCATGTTCTCTGCTTTTGCAAAACTATCCAAACCCCTTGAATATTTATTTTTTTGGCCTAACTTTTTGTCGCCTTGCGATAATAGACTTTAATCCGTTTTATTTGGCCTTAATGGACCACTAAAAAGCAGAGTAAAATCATGAAAGTACTAATCGTCACAACATCCGGTTGGTTGGCTGTTATCATTTTGAATTTCAGCTTGAATATAGAAGTCTTAGTATCTTAGTCAGGTACGTTTTTTTTTCCCATTTTGACCTAGGAGGCTTCCAGTTAATATTCTGCTCAGATATTTTGTACACTGACTAGGGTATGGTGTGCCATGTATTCCTTACCTGCTGTGAGATGCTGGATTGTTTCTGGGACCTCTTTTCACAGCCTGCATCTGTAATCTGATCTGGGATTCTGTTGCTCTGGTGTTGAAGACCTATGCTGCCATAATAAGTACTTTTTGCAGATGTATATATATGTATATATACACGTATGCATGTATATATATGTGTATATATGTATATATATATATATATATATATATATAAGTATATATACATATACATACACACTACTCGCAAAATGTTAGGGATATTTGGCTTTCGGGTGGCTGATGCATAGCGCTCTCCTTGACGTCGTTGCCGGCCATCATTCCTGCTCAACGTGAATCGACCTTCATCAGAGAACAGCACTGAGGCCCACTGGTCCCTCGTCCAGCGTAAATGCTCACTGGCCCATGCAAGATGATGACGCCTGTGCCTGCTGGTGTGGTCAGGTAGCCTTGCAGGTCATCTAGCACGCAGACCACGCTGATGTAAACGGTTTCGAATTGTCTGACGTGACACTTGGGTGCCTCTCACCTCCCTTGAACGTGCCTGGAGTTGAGTGGCATTCATCATCCGGTTTCTCAGGGCATTGTTAGGTGTCGTCTTGGTCTCATGATGTTTCAATGTGAACAGCCTGATGAAGACAACTGTCGATTATTGGTCGATTCAAGGATCAAACACCTGTTGTGACTTTTGCTGTAAAGCTC
>JAVLVB010000078.1:4597481-4626638 GCA_032876305.1 Orestias chungarensis | reverse complement strand
TATATATATATATATATATATATATATATATATATATATATATATATATATATATATATATATATATATATATATATATATATATATATATATACACACATATATACATATATATATATATATATATATACTGATATGGTAAACAGGATTTAGTAAAATATCTGATGTGCAGTGGCCTTTTTCACATTATCGGAGTTCAATGCAGCCCTCAATAACTGAGTTATTAGCTTGTCCACTGCACTGACATAATAGGGTCATGCTTATCAATAATTTGACTTTGTTATCTAAATGCGGCAATGTTATGTGCACTTCTGCTATAAGTTTTATGCATTTGTATTGCAGCTTTAACAAAAACCACAGCCAAGAGTGCTTCACAACTTCAAATTATTTTTGAGCATTCAAGAGACGCACAATTGTAATAAGAAAATATAAACTGAAGTAAGTGTAAAAGCAACAGAATGAATGGTTGTGAATTTACTTTACCTCAGTTTAAAAAAGGCTATTTTTTTGGCTTTCTTACCTATAACATCTTTATGTTTGTTTTAACAAGCAGTATTAGTTACACAAAGACAGGTGAGGGAACATTCTGTGTTATAGATTAGAATATGTGGAAATTGAATAGAAGCCTTCACTTCTGCTGACTTACAATAACAAAGCACTTCAACACTTATTGTTTACCTCTACCAATGTTATAGGGTTTATACACATGTGTATAGTAAATAAACAATTGTATATTATATACATTGTATATTATATAGTGTTTGTCCTCATACAGTGCATGACATATATCCCTATGCATCTCTAACCGGCTCTTAAAGTCTTTAATTTAAGTTTTTTCTGTCCAACCTTAATTGGTTACAATCATCAGGCCAGTTTAAATATGACAATATATATTAGATAGATAGATAGATAGATAAATATTTTTCTGTTTTAATGTCCTTGCATAAGCAGTAAAACAATACTGTTTCCTTTACTGTTGAGTTCAGATCAACACCCCTCTCTCATTGGTTGACACATCCCAGACAGAGATATATATTGATATGTCAATGTGGGCTTTGCATGTCCAATTCAGCTCAGTTAGAGAGTGCATCACCAAAAGAACATCAGCATCAACGCCACTGCTTTCATAACAAACGTGAGTATTGCAGGTCACTTACTTACTAACAAAACAAATTTCTATCTTCAGGAATCATTATATCTAGAGCACAGGACAACGCTTCTTTGAAAATGATGAGCATTTTAAAATATTCTTGGATTTTTCAGTTTTGGTTTGTAGATGTTTTACCAGAGTGCAATCATCATTTATGTTTTGTTTTAGTGTTTTCATTATATGTCATTCAAACTTTAATTATTAAATCACATACAAATGTTAAATAAACTATTTAATTTTTAGAATTTAAATTTTAAAAATATACACAAAAGCAATGCAATTTAAACTGATCCGACAATGTTTTAATTACAGCAGATATTTCACCAGGACGCATCGTCAGAAATTAGTTCTCATCTGCTACATTGCTGGATGAAGAAATATTGAAATGTGTGATAATCAGGAAAAAGAACTGAAGCTCAAAAAAGCTACCAGTCCAAAATGTAAAGAAGTGATGCAGCATCGCCATCACCATCATCACCACCATCACCGGTCTGAAGACAACACCAGCCAAGAGTAAGTCTGTAACTATTTTTCACTGCAGTAACAGTGTTCACTTTAACTTTTTC
Organism: Orestias chungarensis; assembly: GCA_032876305.1. Lineage (NCBI taxonomy): Eukaryota > Metazoa > Chordata > Actinopteri > Cyprinodontiformes > Cyprinodontidae > Orestias > Orestias chungarensis. The sequence goes on along the minus strand of JAVLVB010000078.1, from coordinate 4,624,922 downwards.
ATTTTGATACATCTATGAGCTATTTTAATGACTTATAGAGTGCACCCATAGAGACCTAATTTATTTCATAAAAAATGTGATATTTTCTTTATTTCTACATCATAAAATCTGAAAATAGTAGCACACATCTAGACTGAACCCTTTTTAAACTGACACCCACCAAGAAAATCTAATTGAAAGAACATTCCCGTTTCATAATTAGTAAAAGGAATTGCACAACTTGAGTATAATTGTGGTTGTTCTATGTTTAGATGTTTATTAGATATTATTCATTTAAAAAAAACTTATCACGAAGACCGAGGAACACTGCAAAACACACAAATAAAATTGGTGGCAAAAGGTGGTAATACCAAGTATTGACTTGCAAGTATACTTTTCTGATTACCATGAGTAAAAGCCTTCAAATACCATGTTTTACTTACACAAAAATGCGTTACTATTACTGTAGTTGTATATTTTGACTTTTCTTTAATTTTGCATTATTTCAAAAAGAAAGATAAATTCTCATTAACATTATCCACACATACTAAATATTCTATGTATTTTCAACAGGACTCTGTCCACAGTTGACAGCGGAGATCATCACCCGCATCGCCATAATCGAGGAGAACAAGATAAAATTCATTCTTCGCTTCCTCTCCAAGGCCACAATAGGCAGAAACACCGCAATTTCTCTCTTTCAGAGACTTCCTTTGATTCCTCATCATCCTCATCTTTGTCCTCATCATCATCTTCCTCTTCATCTTCATCTTCCTCCTCCTCCTCTTCTTCTTCTTCCTCATTTACCTCCTCTTCCACAACATCGTCTTCCACTTCCAGCCTTTCTACTGGAAACAGCAGGGAGTCCTCAGATAGATACACTCATAAGAAGCCTCAGCATTCCCAGTCTTTTACTGACATTTCTAGGAAACATCAGTACTCTGAGGAAGAAGATGACACAGCCCCTTTAATAATTAAAAGAGGAAGTCTAAATAGAAGATCTGTTAAACAGAAAAAAGGCAAGGAGAAATTTTCCCCCGGCTGCCCTATAAAAGCAGGATTTAAAAATCAGAATACAAGTACAAGAGGTTTAGGAAATGATGGAAGTTTCCGCAAGGCCAAATCCCTGCAAGATCTCAAAGCACCCAAAGACAAAGGAGGAAATCAAAGCAAGGAAGAAGATGAACAGGACAGAAACAAAGCTGATGCTAAAAAGAATTTAATGAAAGAAAAAATGCAGTTTTCCGCCTTCCTTAATGAGATCACCCGACAGGTGATCAGCCCTATGAGACTTACCTCTCTTGGGGTTACTGATGCTCAAAGACCCTGGAGCCCAGGACAGGTCTCCGCCAGATCCAGGGAGACAGACAGCAGCACTGACAAACCCAAACAACAGAAAAGTCGTGCTACAAGTGCTGACTCAATTTGCTCAAGTAGACATTCCCATGCTAGTAGGCATTCCAAGTCTACTTGCCTTTTTCACTCGAAAGCTTCCAATTGTTCCAATCAACATTCTGAGAGTCCAACTGGTAATGTAAAGCACAGACATAGAAGCTGCCAATCAAGATCTCCAGCTCGTGAGCATCAATCTCGATTGCCGTCTCGCAAGCAGAACCACCACCATCGTTCATATTACCATCACCATAAGCATGAAGACTGCCACAGCAAAGGTCATCATCAACACCAAACATACGAAGACACTACAAGTCATCACTGCCCCCATAGAAACCATGACGAAGATAATTGTAGCCCAACTCATCATCATAAAGAGCATCACAGCTCAACTCCCCACCATCATAGTCGTTCAAACTCACGTCCCACTACTCCAAATCTGCACAGACGTCACAGTTCAACCAGTGATATGGGAGATCATCATAGTACAGCACGTCCACATCACCATAGTGAACACAAGAATAGACCTCATTCATGTCAGTCTGGAAACCTCCACCACATTGATCAACATCATTCCCATGATGACCATTACAATGAAGCCCACAAGCATTCCCATGTAGAGTCCTACAGAGAAGCTAGTCTGCATCATGGAGACCACCACATTCCAGCCGACTGTCACCAACGAAAACGAAGAAGTCTAGGCCATAATCATCATCATCATGAAAATCAGACCAATCCAGGTCAACATCATCATTATGGAGACCAACACAATTTTGGCCATCATCATCATGGAGACCTCCATAGTTCAGGTCATCATCAAGATGCAGACCACCACCTTCATGATGACAATCACATTTCAGGGCACCATCATCATAGAGAGGCCCACAGCCCAGGCCACCATCATCATCATCATGCAGAGCACCACATTCCAGTCCATCATCTTCACCACCCAGAAAACCATATTCCAGGCCATCATTACCATGCAGACTCTCACAATTCCGACCATCATGATCATCATGAAGATCATCACAGTACAGGCCATCATCACCGTCATCATGGTGACCACCACAGTCCAGAACATCATCATCGTAATCATCATCATCATCATCATCATCATCATCATGGAGACCACCAGAGTCCAGGTCATGATCATCACCATATAAACCATCACAATCTAGGCCATCTTCAAGATGTTGACCATCATAGCCATGGCGGCCATCAGAGTTCAAGCCATCACCACCAAAAAGACCACCACAGTCCAGGCCATCATCATGATGTAAAACAACACAATTCAGACCACCATCATCTTGCAGATCACCACAGTCCAGACAATCATCTTCATAAAGACCACCACAGTCCAGGCCATCATCATAAAGACCACCAACGTCCAGGTCATCATCATCATGGTGGAGACCACCATAGTCCTGGCCATCATCATCATGGAGACCACCTCAGTTTAGGTCATCGTCATCAACATAAAGACCACCAACGTCCAGGACATCAGCATCATGGAGACAACCACAGTCCAGGTCATCATCATCATGGAGACCACCATAGTCCAGGCCATCAACACTACGAAGACAACCACATTTCAGGTCATCTTCACGGTGCAGACACCCACAATCTTGATCACCATCATCATGGAGACCACCAAAGTCCAGACCAAACTCATAACCAAAACGTCCATCATAGCTCAAGCCATCATCACCACAAAGATCCCCACAGTCCTGACAAAAGCCACATTCCAGATCATCTTCCTAATCATAAAGTCCACCATAGTCCAGTCCGTCATCATGTAGACCATCAAAATGCAGAACAGCAAAGTCAACTTAGAGACCAACAAAGTTCAGGGCATAGATATGAAGACCATCACAGTCCATGCCATCCGCATACAGATGACCATAGTATAGGCCATCATCATGGGGATCAACAAAATATTCCAGGCAATAATCAAGGACATGACAATGGTCCAAACTATCATCATTTAGACCCCCACAGCCCAGAGCATCCTCATGGAGACTATAACATTCGAAGCCATCTTCATGGGGACCACCAAAGTCCAAGCCACCATCATGAAGGCCATTGCAGTCCAGGAAGTAATTACGTAGACCGTCGCAGCCCAGGCCATGCTCATGAAAACCTCCACTGTCTTGATGACCACCGTGAGGATACCTACTATCCATCCCATAATTCTGAAAGCCACAGCAGTTTAGACCATAAACAGGCAGACCACCACAGTACAGGCAGTGACCTTGGAGCCCACCACAGTCCTACTAGTCATTGTGAAGATGACTGTCACAGTCCAAGCCCTCACCATGAAAGCCACCATAGTGTAGGTCATCAACATGGAGACCATCATAATCAGCAATATCAAGTTGAATTTAACAAACCAGAACTTCAACATGACCATCACCCAGAATCTCAGTCAGATCTAAGTCTAAACAGTGATCTTGAACACATTACCCTCGATGATAATCATTCCCATTCAAAGGAATATTCTGGCATTAGGCCACCTTCAAATCAAGAAGCAGAATGTCTTATCAGCACTGATTCCCCAAGCAACAAAAATAATCCTTCTTGTCTAGATGAAGAACGGACAAGTTTCTCTGGCCCATCCCATGTTAAAGTATGGTCTTACTTTAAAGTCTAAACTTTTGCATGTATTCTTCCTTTTAGAGGTTATTCACGTTTAGGGAAAAAATCAGGAAAAAAACAAGTTATGTAACATTAATGGTCTCATTTGTTTACCTATCGATTCTGGCGAGTACATACACGTCACAGTGAAAAATAGATTACTTTCTGCAGGATTTATGCAATCCAGGAACAATGCACTAAGTGATGGAAATCAATTCAGCATCCAAACTAATGTAGTTTTTTTTTTTACTATGTACTTTTTATAACCGAAATATTTAGAACCAAAATGAAGGTCTGCATCAAAGTTTACTGAAAACAGCAGTGAGGATGGAGTGTTTGGGAGAAGAATTCATCAGCAGTCAGAAGATTCTGGAAATGGAACTTCAGGGGACACGCATGGAGCTCAGCAACCTCATGGACAGGTTTAACAGGTGCCTCTAGAAGAAAAGTAGATAATTGGTATTTTCCACAACCTTATATATCATGCACTTATCTTTCACCTTAGTAGTTACTTGATTGCTTGTAAATCCCTAATTACTTATCAGATTATCCTATTGCAGCAACTCAAAGCAACCTAACGACAGGAAAAGGTATTTTAGTAGTTTGGATTATGGTCGGTATGAAATAGGTTGGCCTAAGTGTTCAAGGAACTGTTCAGCTACTTGAATTTAATCTCTACAGAAAACAGTTAAAAGGGGAGAAAATTTCAGGTAAGTGCCCTGCTAATGTCAGAGGTCAGAGAAAAATAGACTTGCTTGGGATGATGATAATGATGATGAAGAGGCATACGATGATTTACTAACCAGAAATTGTGTCCAGGGTATACAGCATACTTTTTTAGGGCATAAAACGGTGACCCTTAAAGCAGAAGGACTATAAAAACTTTACACCACACCCGGCACCACACCTGTTCGCCACAAAAAGAACATGAGACCACAGTTTACACTGTGGCTCATTAAACTTGTACAATAAGAGATAGGAAAAATGCTACGTGGCAACGGTAGTCTCAAGTTCAGCTAGAAAGCATAGATCAATCCTGTCTTGTGTTGTTAGTTTGGGCTGGTAGTGGTGGTGGTTTCATGGTGTGGAAAATAATTTCTTACTACACTTTAGACCCCTCAAATCAGCTAGGCATTATAGAAAAGTCAAACTGCGTAATGTTACTGTCAATGTCAATTCCAGAAGTACAATACACCATGTGATGTAGCCTAAATAATCTCTATCAAGGCTGTGAGTTGACAGCTTATTTGAATGAATGGCACAAACATTTGTGACAGTTGTTGTGGCAACTAGGGGAATTAGCCCATTAACTGCAAGGTGTACCTGATAAAGCAGGGAGTGACTGTTCATGTAAGGCAAGATGCAGGTAATATGTGTTCACAATAAATGTTTCTTACAATGTCTCTGGCTCTTTCTTTAGGCTCCGCGATGATTGTTCCTCCACCCAACAGACCAACAGTCTTCTAGAGGAAAGGCTTCACTCAGTGGTGAGGCATCAAGCCTTTCTCAGTTTACATTATCCTAAATATTTCAGGAAGCTACACTGTGTGATATTTTTTTACCTATTGAAGATCTGTGTTGCTCCTCCCCTGTCTTCCCAAACAGCTTCAGAACATGGAAGGAGAACGGGAAAGGTTAAATCTTCGCATCTTGGAACTGACAGAGCAACTGAGTGATGCTCAATATGCCAGCACCATGGAGGAAATAAACGTGAGATGTCCAATTCTGTAATTACTTTCAAAGCAGACATACATTAATTAAAAGTTACTATAATGAAGCAAAATATTTGTGTATTCATGGTGATTATAGTCATTGTTCATTGTTGATTCTGTGAATGTATAAATTAATAGCAGTATATTAAAAAAGTATTTAAAACAATGCAAAGTAATGCATGAAGCTGAACAAATTGGTCCAATCAAATGCAATCGAAAACCACAATTACTCTGTCTGTACCAGTGTTTTCTTATTGTAGGTAATTTGTTCTCCATTTGGTTTTAGCAAAATATCACAGGTTCATCCAGATTAGAGGAATAGAACCTATGAACATTGATTTTTAGGTTATAAACACTTTCTGGGTTTGTTTAGGGTCTTTCTACAGCTGAAGGATTAACACGTGGCCTAGTCCCAACACTTTTGCAGCATCTTAAATTTTGCTACCATTTCCCAATAAACAAAAAGATTGTGGCAAAACTCGTAGTTGATGTTTCGTCTACACTTTTCCATCTGAAGTTTGGATCTCCTCAGTTCCTCCAGAGTTATGCTCTGTGAATAATATCTGCAGCTGTGCCGTATTCCAGCCATTTGTTTTCAAACCAAAGTCTTCTTTAAACTTCTGGGTATACACACTGAGTTTAATTTTGGGCCATAGCAAGTAATACTGTTCAATATAAATCCATTCAATCTTTTTAGATTTTTGTTTTGAAAACCTTCCATAATTCTCTTTTTATATCAAAATAAACCTCTATTTTGTATTCGTCAGTTATTTAGAATCCCAGTAAACTGGACTGGAGATGGTGATTATAAAGTTACAAAATGATGAAAGGTTGATGTGATATAAATGCTTTAACAGGGCGCTATAACTGATTAAATTTCAATTTATGCTCACTTTAGGCAACAACGGGACTCCATCAAATCAACCTACACCCTCATTGTGGGGATGCCCTTCCCCAGATTATTCCTCCTATTGCTCCCCCTCCAGCTGAGTTCATGGACAGTCACCACTATGGGAAAGAAGCAACGCCTGCAGCCGAGCAGGCTTTGGGGTCTGTTCCAGAGGAAGAAGAATCTGACTGGTCTGAAGTGGGAGAAGAGACGCCACGCCTCCTACTGACTGGATCAAACAGAGGTCAGCCATGGAGACAGCTGGTAGCAGACATTGACAAAGACAGCGAGTCAGAAAATGAGGACTTTGTCAGAAGACACTTTCCACGGCCGCTTCAGATACCTCATCTCCAGTTCACCATTCACAATGAGTTCATGCAATCATCCCATGCCAGTACGTTACCTCCTGGCTTCAAGAATCTGTCCGACTGCATGGGAAGCGAGGAGAGTTACAGGACCAAAACAAGTCCAGATGTTAAGTCTACCATCCTGATCCGGTCTGCAAGCCTGGAAGAAATTCCACTAATACGGCATGAAGAGGAGCTTCAAAGAGCAGAGGCAGTGAGGACACTTCATCATTCAGCTGACGAAGCAGTTGAGGATCTCGATAATCAGATCATTCATCACTGGAGAATGAGGAGTGATAGGGACACTGTTATCAAAACGCTGATGAAGAACAGAGGGCCTGAAGAAGAAGGCATCTTGGCCAGTCTGCAGGCAGCGGAGCAGTTGCTCAATCACTTTATGTGTGACACAACAGCAAGTGATGGAAGAGAGCCTGGCAGGTTTGAGAATCACGGTTGGACTGGGGGGATCCCAGAGGAGATTCTGAAAGGGGGACGAAAACAGCTCTGAATGTATTGTTAAAAAAAAAAAAAAAGATTGAGATTTTAAAAACATACTAACAAACTTATGTTTTGTGAGAAACTTTAAACTTTAAGAAGTAATGCTGCCAGTTAACTTGAAATAGTGTCAGATCTTCTTTTCATTGTGTTTATGACAAGCTTTACTCTTTACTCTTTTCTCTTCTTTTATAAATATACTACAATACTAATTATAGCTTAGCATCACATTGTTCCTTCCAGAATCTACAGTCCTATTTAAATATTGTGTGATTAACAGATTAAACATTTTTTTAAAGCAATAAAGGTAAAATAGATAAAATGGAATGGAAAAAAAAAAAGTAAGACTGTGTTCCAACTTGGACTTTAGCTTAATTTGTGGTAGAATATTTTTTAAGTAAATAAAATGTTTAGATAAATTTATCTTTTATGTGTTCCTTTAGAAAATATAATATTTTGTCTGCATGTACCCCCTTTAATGTTATGGCTCATGCTGTAAACTGTAAATATCCATTTAAGCTTTAGTTGTTCACTTTAACTTGTCAAAACACCTACTAACAACACGTGTATTTATGCTTTTATCTCATGTAATAAAGCAAGCAAGTTAAACTCAACATTTACTTTGTGCATTTGTTTTATTTCTTTGTAGTGATAAATACAACAGAGAGATGGGTTCACTTGATGCTATCATACAAAAATGCAAAGCAACATTTATTTTTTTACTATTTTGGTAACATTTCTGTAGTCTGCACTAGAAACAGCATGTAAACACTTTACCTTACTTGGCCTTTTCAGTAAACACTCTAAACACAGAAAGGTCAAAATATTCAAGCACGATCCATATACCACCAAGATTTGAATTTCAGCTGTGTGAAACAGTTTTAAAATCAACAAAAGCTTCTCCTTAAAGGTTGACATCATGACATGGAAAGATTAAAGGAAGGACTGGAGGCTACTAAGGTCATAAATGTAACTTCATTCACAGAAGCGACAAAGTATGTTTTAAAGTCTAGCTGAGACTTTTTAAACCATACAACGTCCATCATCGTTTTCTACGTTGCACAAAGTCCAGCTCCAAATTATTCAACCTCACGTGTAATCATAAAGCCGGAATTTCCAGCAAGTAAGAGATCCCAAGCCTGCATCAATGCTGGGTTTGGGCTGGATTAAGCAGGTTAATGGTGAGATTCTGGTATAACTATGGTTTAATTCACATTAACAATTTTTAGGATATATTTAATGCCGAATTTGTTCCAGGAAACACGCCGATCTACAAGCACTCAAGCAATGGTAATAGGAGTAGTAATATATGCAGGAGGTGTTATGCTAGAAGCTCGTTGATGTGAAAAAAAACGTGTCTGGTCATGGTGCAAGTTGAAATTTGATATTTGACAAACTGTCAGTGGGGGTGCGGGTTTAATGTCGATTGTGTTTTGATTCTTTTAGATTTTGAATGATGTCCAAACAAATTATTCAAAGCCTAAAATAAAGTAACATGATGTCCTTAATTATTCAGTTTTATACATAACTTTTTGTTTGTATTTCCTAAACAGCTGATTTATATATAACCTTAAATAATGTTGTTTTACCAGGTAGGTTATGTTATGAGCCTCTTAACGCTGAACTGTGATATATTTGTCTCTCTAAAGTCCTCATTAGCTTTAGACGATAATCAGTCGTAAGTCTCTGCTGCTTTGCATTCCTTTGGTCAGGCCAACGGAAATATTTTGTCATTGCAAAAGTTGTCAAGTGCAAGAAAAGTAATTTCTTGCTCCTCAAACATTCACCACTTGTAATAGTTGAACATATTGACAGGAAAAACACAATTTCTAATTAAGTTAAAAAGAAATTATTGACCATCAATAAGTCTGATGTTTCATTTGTATTTATAAACATTTATAAAGTAGATTTTTTTTTTTTATCCTAAGAAGAAAAGTTTTCACAAATAATCACTTTAATACTAACAATATCTGATATCTTCCTGTCAGATCCAATCAATCTTGTCACTTACGTCCTACTATGTGAGTAATGTGTGCTGAGCAGACATTGGCCTGGATCCACAGACCAGTTTAATAGGATAGGTAAGCATTAACAGTAAGACGCTCCCACCATCCGGGTTTGCCAAATCCAGTGTGCCAAATCCACTGTGTGGCACACAGGAAGGCGTCCAGTGGTCAGTGGAGAACTGGACCTTTTCAGGAGGTTTTGTGGAGACCAATAAGGTGAACCCGGGGAGAGTCATAGTTGTTTAAGGCAAACCACTGGAGATGTCAGCGTTTTGTTTGAATTTTAACAAATTGGCACAAACTTTGATAAATTTTTTGGCATTTTGCTTGCTATTCATTTATCAGCATATCACCATGAGTCATCTTGTATTCAGTGCTGTTTCATGGGAGTCACTCTGGAATTTTGTCCAAGCTCTAAACTCTTCTCTTCTCTTTTCTGCCAGAAAAAGCACAGCATCGTCTCCCGTTGGCTAGTTGCTGTCCTTCCCCTTCTTCCCCGGTGAGACTCGGATTCCCCTGCTGCAACCATGGTCGTCATGAAGATGAAGTTCCCCTTTCAGAAACGGGTGAAGCTGGCCCAGGGACTGTGGCTCCTATCCTGGTGTGCCACAGTTGCCGGGGCCACGACGTTCACCCTGGGATGCCTCCTGAAAACGGAGCTCCGCAGGAGAGCAGAGGTACATGCTGGAGTGATGTCTGCCAAATCTCTCTTATTTATTATGATATATAATATAACACAATATTAAGCACTAAGCAATAGTAAGAATTATGTTATTTCTGTTTTTCTACATTAGAAAAAAAATCTATAAATTCACGGTAACTGCTGCAAGTATGCAAAAATATGGAGTGTTTTTTTTAAGAAATCCCAACTAATTAGGTTAAACTCATTATAATTTCCTGCAGGAATGGCCCCACACTTATTTATTTAGTTTGCAGGTTGTATTATACAGATGCTCAATAACCTTTATAAAAAGCATCGGTTAATCTGACAAGTATCAGCATGAACTTTTGGAATATTTTTAGGATTTACTAAATTAATTGGTATGACAGAAAACTATTACAATCAGCAAAGGCATATCGACCTGTGACCCACTTTGGATCCTGACTAATCATTTCATAAATCAGGCTCTGTCAGTCTCAATCAAATTACGCTCAATCAAGCTAATCCCTCGTTAAGATTCTAATTTTACTTTTAGGAGCATTACACAGTACGTTATACTTTTACTTTAAGTAATACTTTGATTAGTAAGTTTGTCACAACTTTATTTGTATACTTTTTACTGAGTTTGCCCTTATTTTTTGTTTGTTTGATAAAAGCAATGTACAATACTTAGCCAGAGATTTTGATCAGTTACTCTGTACTTAAGTGGCCTACTAAATACTTTTTTACTCTTATGTAAGTAATTTCTTGCATGGCTACCGTTCACTTTCACTTCAGCAAAAGGATGTTACAGTAAAGCTACTCTTACTTAAGTTTAGAGTGCCCACCTGTAGTTCAAACCAAATATGGATTTTTGTCTAAAATAAAAATCAGAAAACCTGAAATAAAATATGCAGAATTTTGCAAAATTCACCATTTCTTCTTTACATCACCATGCAGTGGTCATATAATGTTTCTCTGGGAAATTCCTTCCAGCACTGATGCTGATCACATCATACAAATTTAATTTCACAATACAATAAATAGCTTTTGATCTAACATCAATGTTTAAATATATAAAATAAAAAATCCAGGCGTACAAACGTTTAGCAGAGGATGTGGAAATCGTTTTGCATTGTTTGAATTTGAATATGGCTTCAGACAATTCAAAACGAATTGCTTTGAACTATACATGACCAAACTTAGCTGAATTGGCACATTTCCTTCTTAGATATATAACAATAATTAGAGAGACAAAAGAATACTGTTGACATTGGGGACAGATTCCTATGTATTATTCCCTTGCAGATACGCAGAACCCAATGGATATTTTCATATACTTTTGATGATGATTGCACATAATTTTCCCAATCTAAAAAGCAGAACTTTTTAAATGTACATTTGGCATGGTTGACTTTTAGGTAATGGACAACACAGATATACATATCGTGCCCAACACCCTCATGATTGTGGGCCTGGCTTCCTTGGGCATCAACTACTTTGCCTCAAAGATCTGTCAGGACGCTTTGGACGCATCTCGATTCCCTCGCTGGAAAAACTTCCTGAAGCCCTACTTCGCTGTCTCGTGCTTCTTCACTGTCCTCATGCTGCTGGCCGTCATCATGAGCTACGTCATGAAGGGCAGCTTGGAGTCGTCCCTGAAAGCCGGGCTGAGGAATGGCATCCGATTCTACAAGGACACAGACACCCCGGGCCGCTGCTTCCAGAAGCAGAACATCGACCGCTTGCAGATTGAGTTTGAGTGCTGCGGGAACAACGATTTCAGAGACTGGTTTGAGGTTCAGTGGATCAGCAACCGCTACCTTGATTTCAACTCAAAGGAAGTGAAAACGTAAGTACAAGTTACCAACAGCGCGCCTCATCAAGATGTATCAACAGAGCACTGTTTTCAAATCAGTTCACCCTTAATTCCTTCCTTAGCCGCATCAAGAGCAACGTAGACGGACGATACCTGGTGGATGGAGTCCCATTCAGCTGCTGTAACCCCACCTCTCCACGGCCGTGCATCCAGTATCAGCTGACCAACAACTCAGCTCACTACAACTACGACTACCAAGCGGAGGAGCTCAACATCTACCTAAGAGGCTGCAGAGAGGCCCTGGCCAACTACTACATGGGCTTGATGAACACCATTGGGGCTGGAGTATTGTCCATCTTCCTCCTACAGGTAAATGTTTCTCCTCTGATTCTGGGGAGGGTAACCCAATCTTTAGGTTTTACCAAAAGATTTCTAACAACAAGACTAGACACCACAATTAAGCTTGATCAAAACCTTAAAACCTAAGCTCGGCTCCACCTGACATTTGAGGAGAAATCAAATGTCAGGTACAAGCTTTATGTGTGTCAGGATGTATACATTATATTCAAAACGAAAAAGTATATAAATGCAACTCCTTGTCTGCATAGAGCGATGGTCCCGCAGATCTTCCCTTTTATCACATCTATCAGTTCCCCTGACATAGAGCGACAAAACAGTCTGATTATAAACAGGGCCAACAGATCACCGTTAGTGTGGGTGTTGTTGTGTTGTGGGTGTGATCTCCCTCCTACAGGGAATCTTCGAGAAACCTAACCAGTTGACCCCTGCTGAAACACCTTCTGGTGTTATCTTTAGTAGCTTGAGTCAGAGATATATTAAGGACATACCACTGGCATTCTGTTCAGTACTAAACCAGAAGCAAGTTCCCGTATTGTGTTAATATTTCCAACATCTCATTTCTTCATTCCCCCTTCCTCGCGTAAGGGCTCCGTGCTGGTGAGCTTGCGCTTCCTGCAGACCGCCATGGAAGCATTGGCAGGGAAAGAGAACACAGAAATCGAGACAGAAGGATACTTGCTGGAGAAAAGCGTGAAGGAAACCCTCTTGGAATACCTCGACCCTGTGCTGACGTTCCTCTTGCTCAAGAACCAGGTGCAAGAAGGAGAGCCTGGAGAGACGACCGACGCGTCCCCCTAAGCCACGCTCCGTGTAAACACATGTACATAATTTTTACAGAGATATTTCACCATTTATTTCAATCTGAAAAGGGGAATTCAAGTAAAAAAAAATATCTATGAATTTCACAAGATTAGACATAGTCATTTGTTTTATGATTATTCAAAATGGTTTTCCAATTAAAGTTCCACCTTCATTACAAATTTAAGAAACACAACAACTAAAATGAACAGAAACATGTCAGAGAATCTTCTGGAAACATGAATTCTCAAAGTAAAGCACCGACTTTTTTTAAATGATTTATTTTCTGTCTCGAACTGCACATGTTTAATCCATCATTGTTGTACTGCATGCGTTTGTTGCTTTTGAAAGCAATCCGCTGTTTGCATTCTCACAATAAGTTATTTCCTGTCAAAAGCAATAAAGCAGTCCCACTTCAACCAGTATTCAAAGCAGTATTCCATTAAGGCAGTTTACACGGATTATTTCCTCTGGTTTTATGAAAACAAAATTTGTAAAGCTGACTGTAGAGAGACATAAGGTGCAATGCTCCGCTGCGTAACACAACCGATGATTTATTAAAGTTTGAAGTTACTAAATGTCTTACGGAGTGGCGTCCCTTTTACTTTTTTTTTCTCTCATGCAAAATAAAGCATGTGCATGTTGTTGTAGTTTATTTGGTCATAGCCCAAACAAATGTTACAGCCAAACCACAATCCAGTCTACATTCAAGTAGACTCAAATAAAGCGTAACAAAGTAACAAATCATGCACATATTACAAAATATCTCTGTTTCATTGTGAGTCCTCCAGCCTGCATCTCTGCGCTTCCTTGTCCTTCTTCTTCTCTCATGAACGAACAGGATTAAGAAGATTGATTAAGCGGTGTCAGTAATGCATTTCAGTGTGTCCCTTGTTCTGACACCTCTGTTAAAGACGCTAAACCCATTTACAACTGTAATCCTAGTCCTGCTGTCCTCTGCATTTACTCACCTGTGTCAGGTGAATGGAACAAGCACAGTGAACTGTGCATTTACTTCTGCATATTCTATTCTTCAAATATGGATATTAAATGTTCATAATAATAATCATATTGACTGTGATGTGTCCTGTGAGGGACAAGCTGCCTCACAGCCATTGATCTCTGCAGGCTGCTTGTTTTGTTTCAAAACGGCAAAAACTGAGCTGGAATAAAAAATCCCTTAAAAACAACAACAATAACAACAATAATAATAATAATAATAATAAAAATAATAATAATAACAATCATAAAAAGGATTCTTTATTTTAGTTTTGACTCTACTTTGCCAGCACGGTTTTATTCTGATTGTAATCTCTCGTTTGTGGACGGATTACCAAAGAAAATAACAAAAATAATCTCCTTTCTGGATTAGAGGTAGGATGATGTACCGATTACGTAACGAGACGACGCCGCGTTGATGGACTGTCGACTTGTTTTCGGGATTAGATCTCTATGACCCTGTTGCAAACACGTCGCTCATTTTTGTATGAAGGAAATAAGAAACGTCCAAAAATGCTGTCAGAGGTTTTAATGTATCATTGATATTTAAAAAGCTTCCTGTTCTGTTAAGGTTAAGCGCCGCTGACACCTAACTCAGTCGGTTCTTCAGAGGAACCGGTCAAAACAATGGAATCGTTCGTTAGCCGCACACTTCCTGGCTAGTTTCAGGCGCCTGGCTAACCCTGGTCGGGGATAAAACCGCAGCAGCCGAGTGTTTCTTGACTCATGTGTTTACCAGTGTTGGTTCCAGTGTCAGAAGTTTGTCCCAGTAAAAAAAGAAGAAAAAAGGGCAACGAGTGGAGAAGGATTTACCGACATACCGGTAAGTGAACGGGAAGAACTACTCGTTTACACACGGACCGCAAGAGGGAGACGCTGAAAGTTAGCTGATGGGCGAGAGATAAGAACGTTCGGAGAGACGAGAGTTGCTGCTGAGCAACATGTTTAAAGAGCGGGTGAGGCTAACGGCAGTAACCGTCGCTCCTCGGTGGGTCTGTTGGACATCAGCGTGTCTCTGAGCTAGCTTTAGCCAACGACGGCTCGCTTCTCATCTGTTTTTTGAGCTGTCAATCCTGGCGGTTTCCAAGGGTAACCGTGTCTGACTCGCTGAGGCGTTATAAGTTTAAGGAAATTGCCAAACATGGATTTGTTTGGGTTAAAAAAACAAACAAATAAATAAACAAACGCCAACACAAAAGGGGAAGTTTAGACCAACAGTGACCCAAGATGGTGAATCATTTCCTGGAAGGACAATTTCTTTATTTTAACACACTTGTTAAATACAATTTGTTCTTTTAAAGGTTGTGTAAAAGTGAGTTGTTTAATAGAATAATGCTTGTCAAAATCTCCGACCTGAGCTGTGAGTCTTTCCATCTCCTCCAGAGTCAACATCCACCTCTGATTAGGTTGGCAGCCATGTTGTTTTTGTTTGTTTGTTGTTGTTTTTTGCAGGTTTCCACTTTTGCTTTTACTGTTTTTGTGCCACATTATTGTTATGTCTGTAAAATAAAATAAAAAACCTCAGACATTTAACGACAAGCTATGGTTGTAATGTACTACCACACACCTGAGCAACAGCGTCTGTACTGCAGGTGGAGTTTCCGATCCTTCTCATCTTCTTTTCCATTAAAGGTCAATAAGTCCCACTTTGGTCAGCTGGCTGTGCATATTTAGATAAAAAATCAGAATGTAAAAATGCACAATGGAGGTAACGGTTTATATCACAGACACGTGCAGCAAACGTATTGCTTGTGATTGAACCATTTTTGAATCCCATAACCAACATTTTGTTTTTCTCGCTTTTGTTTCAGATAAATGATGGAGGGCGACCACTGTAGTTTCCCCCCTGATTTGTCAGACGATCTTTCGCAAAGAGGAAGTGTGGCTTCTTCTGCAACTCTTTCTCGCGGTAGGAGGAATACATGAATTCCTTCCCCTTCCTAATCTACTTTCCATTCTGTGGCCGTAAACAGCCTCTTGTTGTGTGCTCCCCCACAGCTCAGGACGTGCTGGTGTATTTGTTTGGAGACAGCGCGGTGCATTTATCCCAGGAAAGCCTCAGCAGCGTCTCCGTGCAGGGCTTGAGCAGCAGCGTTCGCGAGGCTCTGCAGATTCCCGACTCTGCGCAGGATGCTTTCGCCTTTTGGCTCTGCTCCCCGCTGCTCGGCAAGAACTTGTTTTTGTTGATTTTGTTGAACACTTCCATCTTTTAATATGTGCAAATACAATTAACTCCATTACCTTATTTTTATGATTTTTTTTTTTTCATGCTGCAGAGCTGCAGTTAAAGGCCAGGCATCAGCCGTACAAGCTCTGTAGGCAGTGGCAAGATTTGCTGTATCGATTCACTGAGGCGTCGGAGGACGACATCTCACTAGGTGAGGATTTGAACAGGTTTACTACAAAGGTTGTCATTGTGAATGTGCTGATGGACTGGGGCTGTCTAACACTGAGTTTGCATGTTCTTGTTCTGTGCAAATAACTTTTTATTTTTTCATACGCACTTCTGCTTTCCAGGTTAAACATTCAAATTAGTTTAATGTGTAACCTTGAAATGGTGGTTGGGAGTATGCATCTCTAAGGCAGTTATCTTAAAAGAATTGCATTAAGGTTAAGAAAAACCAACTTGGATGCAATAGTTTTGCATCTAAAGACCAGTTTAAAAAAGAAATCCCACAACAAGGTTTCATGAAATGATGAGAAGACATTAAATATATGTAAACAGGTTTGTATGTTCTGCAGATTTCCTTTTCAGTCTCACCTTACTCATGAATTGTTCTTCAGTTCTGTTTATAGAGAGTAAGTGCTTCGTCTTCCTTAACTGCACAAAATTACAGGACAATGAGACGGCTATGGTAGGAGATAAAATACATTTTCTACAGAGGTCTAAAGCATCAAACAAACTTAGTAAGGGAGGGAATTTAAGAATAAGTTACTGAGTAAAATAAGTATTTGTTACTCCTAGAAATAGACTTCTGTCTCTCAGCTTGACCTTAATGTTTCTGTGTGTAAATCCTATCTGAACCACAGGAAAAGACAAATGCTGCCAGATGTTCACATTTCAGCTGAAAACTGCAAGGTTATCAGAAAAAAAACAACTTTTGTTTGAAGGTTCCAACTAGTGGTAGGATTATTCAGAAATAGAGCAAGAATAAAATCACCATAAATCGCCATGCAAGAGTCTTAACTCAGTTGGAAGGGATTATCGTGAGTATAGTGAAGAATCAGTCCGAAGGAAAAGCTCGCTGTTGACTGTGATTAGTAGGTGTGCTCACATGACACACCGCAGACACCATAATCTTTTTGTCCATTCTACCAAGTATCACCCAGACAATTCCCCTACAGGCATGCATTTAGATGGAACCATTATGGTTTGCAGCTGTTTTACTACTGAGCTTAAATTCAGAAACTGATCACTGCACTTAAACCCTCAGTCAAAACACCAAAGATGACTTTCGGCGACCAGAACACTATAAAGCAGAACTAAATTAAGTATCGGTTAGAGTTTAGCTTTCGTTTTAGTTTTTTTTTTGGTAGCATCAACGCAACATGAAGGGTCAAGAGTTTCTGGTGCAAGAGAAATCTTACTGTACCACTCTGCTTGGTTATTCTACCATTTTACATACTTTTAACATATTTGTTTTAGTTTTGAATCATCTTCTGAAGTGTTTATTTGATAGTCATTAGCTACAGTAATGGCATATATTTTGCCAATCTCCAATAGATTGGAAATTTATTGCCAGTTTTTGAGGTAAATCTTAATGTTTTGAACTCTAAAAAGACTTTGAGTTGTCAGCCAGTGACTCAGTCTGCTGTTATTTTTGTCTATCAAGGTGAAAAAGCCTACATGTGTTAACTCTTAAGTGAAAGGGGGAAGAAAGGGCCAGGTTCTGCTGAAACACCAAGGATAGAAAAAGGGGGGTGTAATTGTCTAAGAAGCTTTTTTGTTTGTGTCTAGGAAGTTCTGCCCACAGTATCTGGCCGTCGCCCCTGAGTGGGCTGAGCTCTACAGCCCTAGTGGAGTGCTCCACTCTGAATGAACAGAATCCAGCTAAGCAAACACTGAAGCGTCCATGTTTTCTGCTTTTTCTCCTCAGATGAACCGTATCTACAGTACAGACGCAATGTTTTTTATCCGAAATCTAAAGAGCTGCAGGTAGCATCGACTCGGCAACATTTTCTGTCTCCATTTAAGAAAACACTTAACGTCACCGACTTGTCTCCTCCTCCGCAGATTGAAGATGAGACAGTGTTGAGACTGCTTTATGAGGAGGCCAGGAGCAACATCCTCTCAGGCCGGTACCCATGTGACCCCGAGCACTGGGCGGGGCTTGGAGCCTTGTCCCTGGCTCTAGAGGAGGGGGCTGGCCTCGATAGCCAGCAAACCACTTCTAAAATCAGGCAAGTGAACTCATCTGTCGGTTTGTATGAAAGACTAATGTGCAGAAGTTGCTGCTGTGTGAAATGTTTCATGGTAGAAATCTGACCAGATATAGGAAAAATAACCAACGGTAACTGCTTGAGAAATTGCTATTAAACTACTGATGCACCAATCAGGAGTTTACCGATCCGTCTCTTTGAAGTCTGATTTGCTAAGGTTGTTTTTTATTTTTTTTGTTTTTTTAATTCCTCAGCAGAAAACGATTTTTCTGTAAAATACATTATTTTGGAAGGTAAAGTAACAGTGAAAACAATGAGGTAGGATTATATGCATCAAAGCACATTTCTGTCATCAAATAAAAAAATTGGTTAATATTTTAGATTACTTCACACACTTAAAAAGAGTAGCCAGACACAAATGACATTGTCAAAAATACAAGACGTCACAAAGGGTTTAAAGATAGAAAAACAAGCATGTATCACACCTGATGGTTAGCAATATTGTCGCCTTTGTAAAATGTTTCTAATGTCATGCAGCCTTAGTCTTCCTTTTTTGATCATTTATTTTGACTTGTTTGTTGTTTTATACCTAATAATTTTCACACTGGGAAACTATCTGAGTGGATTACATCTGGATGATGTGATATCATGTAAAACTGTGAAGACGGCAAGCATGTTACCAATCAGTAATAGCAGAGTTGTTTGTTGTGCGGTTTCATACAAGCTTTAGTTTGATCTATTGTCTTTTCTTATTTTTTCTCGATACGTGTTTTATTTATTTATCACCTTTGCCCTCTGTTACGCACAGGGAAAAGAAACTGTCTTCCTTCGTGCCGGCTCACGTTTCCGTGGGGACAGGAGGTTTTTTCTCCACTCTGCGGGGGAAATCGAGCCGCCAGGTAGAGCTGGAGCAGAAGCTCTCTGACGAGTACGGAAAGATCAGCAAGTCCACTGGAGCCTCGCTTGAGCCTCAGCAGCTTCTGCACCAGTACCTCAGCATGTGTCACGTTCTGCCTTATTATGGGTAGGAACTGTTGCACTGAACGATTCATATGCTGCTGCGGTTATGATTAACTTGGTGTTTTAATAAACGGCAAATCCGCTAACAGGAGTGCCTTTTTCTGTGGCGAGATTGACAAACCAGCACAAGGCATCCTCCAGCGGGGCAAACGTAAAGCTGTCAGTGTTGGGATCTGCCTGGAAGGAGTTTATGTGATTGATGTGAAGGAGAAGGTTTGATGAAATCCTTCTCACTTTAAAACAAGAAAAGATTTCCATATTTGCTCATAGTTGGATAATTCTATTGTCTTCCTCCGTTTCCTCCAGCATGTGCTGCTCGGCCTGCGTTTCAGCGAGCTTTCGTGGGACCACAGTTGCCCCGAGGAGGAGGGGGACTCGCACATCCTGTGGCTGGAGTTTGACGGAGAGGAGGATGGTACTCCTGTCAACAAACTCCTGAAGATCTTCTCAAAACAAGTGAGAACATTGGAAATGCAGTAAAAATAATCAAAAGATCCGAACAACGATTCAGACCAAAAGGGCCGGTGTCCTGCAATGTTTAGATGCGTCCCTGCTTCAACACACTGAAGTCAGATCATTATCAAGACTTTGAAAACTTGACTGCATATTGAAAACAGGATCGAGAGACACATCTAAAGGTCTTGGCAAACTATCTACATTCCCTTAATTCCTCAACATTTTGATACTATACAACCACAAACCTCAGCGGGCTTTATTGCTTTTTATATATGAAATATGTAAAAAACTGCAAGTGGTTTAAAATGTGGGAAAACATATGTATTATCAAGACTTTTTTACTAATGAAAATCTAAAATCTAAAACTGTTTAAAACTGCATCTAGAACTTTAAACCTCAGAGATTTGATTAATGGAGAATGGCAAAACTGCAGACCTAACAAGAGGTGGCGCTCCATGCACTCCAACAAAGACACCTGTATTTACCTTGGAGGAGCAGCATTGATCTTTTACTCAGGTGTTCGAATCTGGCCAAGGAAAAACTAGTATGCCTGGTTCACTTAGTTACTTCACCAAATCGTCTTTTTCTCAAAATCTACCCTTGCTAATTGGAAAGATAATTCCACTGTGGATGGTGTTTTGTGTCATCTGGTCGGCTTAGAAGGACAGTGGGACTGCCATGACCTCAAATCAGTCACATCAGACATGTTGGGTCGTCTTAAATGCCTTAAATGGCAGCGTGCGTTGTGTTCCCTGAGGACAAAAAAAGCATGCAGCCTGTTGAATATGACGTGCAGCAAGGTGATCAGAAATGCAAATAAGACAAAACAACGGTCGCAGCACACCAGAAAGCCATGTTTTTATTTATTTAATTTTTTTGTATTATTGGTTTTCTCTGTTTTAAAAAATAGCCCACAAACCATCGCCATGGCTACCTCCAATCGATTGGTTTGTCTAATCTAAACTCAAGTTTGATCTTGAGAGGTTTTTCAAAGTTTTTCCGTCTGGCATCTGAGGGTTCGTGAGTGAAATTTATTTGTGTGTGGTGGATTCTGTTTGCCACCGGACTAAACCTGTTGTACCTTCAATTTTCCGTCCTAGTTGTTAAGAAGCAGCTGATAATTGAAGAATCTTGCTGTGCGAATATGCTATTAGTTGCACATCCTACAAATCTGCAGTTTATGGTGGAGAAAGCATAAGTTTATGTCTCACAGCAAACATTTTACTAAAGGGATGAAACTAGAACTAAACCTTCTGGCATTTGTGAGGCGGAAAACATACAACATCTTAAAAATTGATAGTGTTGGGTCTTTTCCTTGTGAGAGGAAAAGAGAATGGAGCTAAATACTGGACAATCCTCCTAGCCAACATACTGCAAAGGACTTGAGACTCGCCTTCATCTAGAATATGTTTTTTAATCAGGATTTTCAAATCTAGTCCTGCTACTTTTCATTTTAGCCCTCGACAACATACCTGAATCCAGGGGCTGAATCACCTCCTCGTCATGCAGGCAGATTCAACACAGTCTACTTATTTGATTCTAGTACATCGAACAGGAGACGCAATCAAAGTTGCAGAACTGGAATTTGATATGTGTAGTTTCAGATCAACTTATTAATATGCTGGCACGGAAAAGTCCAGACCAAAAACTAGATGAGAAACTGTGGCATACCAAACATTTTGTTGAGGCAGGCTCAATAGTGATGAGTACAGTTACATCATCAAAGGCTTTGATTTGGAAAAGCCTGTTTGAAGCACCAGACGGTGAAAGGGTGTTATATAACGGAGTAAGGAAATCAAAATCACACTCGGATTTAATCAGAGTATGTCAGCCTGTCCCTTTATGTGCATCTTCCTGTGTTTCAAATCAAATGGAGATTAATTTTAGATTTTATTTGCAGAGAAAAAATGGTGGCAAAATTATGCTTTTCCTGTCCTCTAGGCCGAGTTAATGAGCGGCTTCATCGAGTTCTGTGTGGAGCTGAAGTCTACATCAGAGGCGGGCACTGCAGCCGAGCTGGACGGCGAAGGGGGTGTTTCCCAGGGGCCCGCCGGGCAAGAAGCCGGCACCAGGAACGGTCGTGGAGGACGGCGCGGTAAGCTGCAAAGGCAGGGCAGCGTGGTGTGCAGCCGGGTCCAGTCCCTGAACACCATCAGCTACGTGGATAACGGTGAGCACACCGGTGAAGGAAGTGAAATAAAATACAGTGAAAATGTCTTTACTTCCATTTATTTATTTTTTTCTTTAGGTAAAGAAATCAAACGCTGGAAGCCAAAAAGAGCTGCATCCTTCTTTGCTCGACAAGCCTCGGCGCCCACCTACGCTGCTGTGGAAACCGAGAGTCTAGAGCAGGGTTAGAGGTTGCCGCCTCAGTCTACACGAAGACCAAACCTGAACGTTTTTACACCGAGATTTAAAAGCGAAAAATAAGACTTGAGGAAACAAAGGACCAAGTAAGGGGTATCTATGTATGGGTATATTTATCTTTTAAAGTGGTGTACAGTGTGAGTGCATTAATGTGAAAATACTGTCTTTCTAAAATCCTAAACCTGCAAAGATCTGAATTTGCTGCTCTCTGAGAAGAGCCTCCGTGAAATCCAATAAGTATATCATGTTTCTGAGCTCTGCTGCAGAGAGCTGTTCTACAAACATGCAACACTTTAAAAGGAGCATAAACCACCTCAGTACCTCTTTATTTGTTATCTTACCATACATATTGTTGCAGTAGGTCCTGATGATTATCAGTGTCGTCATGCTACTCTCAGTCAGCGTGACAAACACTTTTAACGGGGAGTTGACACTATTCTGCTTATTTTCTAGCTGCCAGTGCCTTTTTATCATGATCCAGGGTGAAGCCGGAGAAGCACTGGCAGAAAAGGGTTCACTGTTATGGCAGATTTGTTGTGTTGTGGTGGAAACTTCTTGTAAGTACATTAATTTCCTTTGAGTTGATCATTTATTGCCTATTATTTTGTTTTAAAAGCTAAACAATGAATTTGGAGATATAAATTTAAGTTAAGATCGAATAATCAAATTCATTTATTTGTTATGCGTAATATTAGATATTGATGAAAAACAAATTGTCAGCAGACTTATAGCAGTCAACACGGTTACAGTGCCTTACAAAAGCCTTCATTCTTATTTCCCTTTTTCACCTTTTATCACATGACAAGCGCAAACTTTATTTTATTTGGATGTCATAATTGTAAAGTAGAAGTACCTTTTGGATAGAATTAGGAGTGGTTTTTGGTATCACTGAATGATATCTGCACATCCGCTGGTAAAGCAAATATTGTTTTCTCCAATTTTATTTTGTATATTCACTAAATAAATTGAGCATAGCCAGTCTGGACGAAAGGCGACTTTGAAGAGCAATTTTCAAGTATTTGCACAGATTCCTAATTGTATGTAGGTCTGGATTTTAATCAGGCCAATCTCGGTTGTAAATATCCGGTAGATCTAGGCTAAGTTTATGTTCCTTTTCCTGCTGAAATGTCAGCTTCCACCCTAGTTTCAAGTGTTTCTCAGCCTCTTAACAGGTTTTCTTCCAGGGTCGCTCTACTGTATGTTTAACTTCTTCCATTTACCTTCAAGCCTTACTAGCTTCCTTTGTTCCTGCTAAAGAGATGCATCCTGGCAACACCATGCTGCTGCTGCCACCACCGTGTTACACCAAAGCAATTGTGTCCGTAGTTAAATTTTAGTTTATATGTTCTTTAAATTTGTGGTTGCAATGTGATGAAATGTACAAACAAACAAACAAACAAAAAATATCCAGCGAAATGCTTTTGCAAGACACTGTTGGTCTGTTTAGTTGGGATTTATATTTAGAAATAAATGTAATTTTCCACATTGTAGTATCCTTAAAGAAATGCTCAAAGTCATTGCCTAGCTCAAAATATCGATTTGTTCAGTCCTGACTAAATTGAAAATTAACCTTGTTTAAGCTAACTGGTCAGAAAGTTTGGTTAATGTTGAAAGAAAAAGAGAGGAAGTATTATTCTACAATAAAACTTTTTTTTAATCTTTAGCAGATCCTATAGTGTCATGCTATTGCAATGAGATGGTATACATTTGTAAAAGAGGCACTAGTTGTTTGGATTCTTTTGGTAGACAGCTTCTCCATCTTTGGTGCAACTGGAAAATTTTAGTCAGAGCAAACTGATCTAATAGTTGACAAGTTTCAATCCTGTGCATGTCTGAATTTCAGGCTACTTCAGCCACCATGAGTCTTTACTTTGCATTTTAAATAGAAATGGCACTCATCATGATTTACACTGAAAGAAGCTTAATATATAATACAGCCGCCAAATGAATATATATATGTCTCACATGTTCTTCATTCTCTCATCATGAAAGCTCCAGAATGTTCTTTTTTTGAGCTTTGGATTGTATCTCAGCTACCGTCTGTAAGCTTTTGTAGTCCCGACACATTGTTGCTCACACACTATGCATGACTCAATGTAGAGGGGTCATTCCAACAGCCTCCACCTAATGTAAAGTTGCACTAACACTAACATATTCTGCATACAAATGTTTCTGTCAACTGTTTCATTTTTTTATTTTATGATATATCTTTTCCCCCATCTTCATTGGCTTTTGGTTTGAATACACTAATGAAGAATTAGGTCTATTTAAATGCAGTTACTTCGCAGAAGTGCCTTTTTTTTAAAACTAAACTATCTGAATTCCTGCTTTTGTGCTTTAAAATCAGGAATATAAATGGTTTGTATATTGCCTTTCCTGTCTTTGTTGTAACCCGTCAATTCTGCTGTCTTTTTTTTTAACTGTAAAATAAAATGTGTTAAAAAAGTGAACTTCCATCATGCCTAAAAGTGTATTGTATACCTAAACCGTATTCATTTTAACCAGCATCAAAATTATACCTGTGGTGTTATACAGCTGAACTCATAAGTTTTTGCATAAAATTGGTTTAAAGTATTATTTTTTAACATTTGTTCAACATTTATGAAGTAATATAGAAGCTTAAGGTGTCTTTCCACGTACTATTGTAGATGTTCTGAAGATGCAACTTTGTGTACTCCGATTCCACAACAAGCCATTTTCTAAAGAATCTATACTCCTATTTACAAAAAATATATATCAACAGGTCCAAACTCCTAGTAAGTAAGTTGAACATTTCTCATCATCCTAAGTTTCACACTCCAATATGACTGTGTGACAATGTAATAGGACTGTAATGTACAGCTTATTTATACTTTTTTCACTTACTGAATAAAATGTTAAAAATATACTACTCCTTGTTCAATTGATTGATATAGTAAATATGTTTCACTTTTTGAAGTGATGAATTATTTGTCGTTTGTTGTTCTTAAGCAAGTGGCATGGCCCTTTAAATTGTAGCAGAGCTGACATGCGCAGTAAGCCCCAGGCGTGCTTACGTTCTCGTTGTGAGAACGCAAGTTTTGATTGGCTAAAAATGCGGAAACAACAAGGACTCCACACAGCTGTGCTTTATCCCAATGAAAATATGTCCGTTTTCTTATATTTACTTTGACAAGGCCTGTTTTATTTAGGGACACTTCTCACAGCCGAACAAACATTTATCCCCTTTAGACAAAAAGTAAAATATTCCAGTTCGTGGGTCTAAGCGGTCGGTTTCGCTTCGTTTGGTTTCGGCAGCTTTTCGGAGTTGAGTATGGACGCTGACGACTCGGTGTTAGATGAGTCCGGGAGGAGGCGGAGGGTCCACGGCATGCTGAAGCTTTACTACGGGCTGAATGAGGAGGGTAAGGCCCCGGAGCTGCCCCAGTCCCTGGATCCCTGCGACATCAACGGGCCGCACTTTGACCCCGAGGTCTACCTCAACAAGGTGCCATCTTTTTATTAGCTTTTCATAATCATAACATTCATATACATATATAGATATAGCATAGCTGTCCTTCAGGTAGCTCTACACCAACCCCATAAGTAATTATTTGTAATGATTTGTATCATAAAATAAGGTTGTCCTGTTTCTTTAAATCTAGCTCAGAAGAGAGTGCTCCCTTGCAGAGCTCATGGACCATGAGACCTGCATGGTGAAGCAGATCTGCTCTCTGGACAGTGACATGCAGACCCTGGTTTATGAAAACTACAATAAGTTCATATCTGCTACAGGTAAAGGCATCTAAAGCTCCCCTTAATCTAAAAAACCTAATAAAAGTATCCGCAGCCAAAATGTATTGCCTCAGAATGTTACAATATAGAGGAAAACCTATTAAAATATATATATATATAACAATTGGTGCCACATACAGAAGTAAGTTTAAAGAAAAAAGAGGCAATTCCTAGGCTGGCTGTTCAGACTGTTGTATCCAAACATTTTCACAGAAAGTTTAGCATAAGAACTGCTATAGAGAATACTATAGGGTAAAAGGACAGTTGCTAAGCAGTCCAAAGTGTCCTTTTCCTGATTTAATTAATATTTTCACTGTGTATTTCCACACTGCCGAAACTAGTTCAGTGACAATGGTGTTACTGTGCTTCAGTCTCTCGTTATACTTCCTGGCCTGAACGCTATGGAGACTCTATGGAGAATGGTCAGAAGAAGATAAGAGACACCAGACATAGCAATGCAGATTATCTTAATATTCCTAAAAAAAAAGCAACTATAACTTCCTGAACACCTCAGCAGAACCTCAGTCACATTGTCTCTGTGCTATGCAGATTTGACTTGGTAATTAAGTCAAAAGCAGGTCCAATCAAGTATTGACTGAGTAGAAATTAATATACTTTTTAGAAACCGGATCTATTGTAATATTCGCATTTTCTTAGATACTGAATTTAGAGTTTTATTATTTGTCAGCAATAACCTTTAAAATTTCAATAAATAAACACTTGAAATGATACATTTTGTTGAATAAATCTGAGTTTTAGTTCCTAGGATGAGGGAAAAAAAATACTTTAACCCGTTTATAATATCTTACGACATTTTGTTCATCTACTACAGAAACTCTCCAAAATCAAATTGAGGTTCATAGTTTTTATGTGACATTTTGTAAATATTTCATGAGCATAAAGACGTTCTTTCTTGTTTCGTCAGACACCATAAGAAAAATGAAGAATGATTTCAAAAAGATGGAGGATGAAATGGATTGCCTGTCTGCAAACATGGCGGCAATCACTGACTTCAGCGCCTCTATCAGCGGCACGCTTCAGGACCAGCATGCGCAAATAACAAAGCTTTCTGGTAAGATCTACGTTTGATACAAATGTATTACCTTTTATGATGATTGTTTCCTTAGTGATTCATTTTTGTTTCATTCCAGGCGTCCACACTCTACTCAGAAAGCTTCAGTTTCTGTTTGAGTTGCCTGCCAGGCTTAATAAGTGTCTGGAACTGCAGGCCTACGCTCAGGCGGTGAGCTCCCACTGGCGCGCTCGCTGCGTGCTGAAGCAGTACAGCCACCTGCCGTCCTTCAAGGGGATTCAGGACGACTGTAACGCCATCATGGAGAAGCTGGCTCAGGAGCTTCGACAGAAGTTCAGGTGGGAACCGCATAAGGTCAAGGG
>JAVLVB010000078.1:4560407-4597381 GCA_032876305.1 Orestias chungarensis | reverse complement strand
TTTTTTTTTTTTTTTTTTCTTGTAAATAATACTTACAAAGCAATATTTCCTCTTTGTTCCACTTCATAAGTAAAAAATGAGGAAAAGTAGAAGAAGTATCAATTAAGGCTCCACATTGTATGTTGATGATCGAGTCGTAAATATAGAAATAAATGATGGGACCCGATATCTGGATCGCAATATTTACCAATCTTATCGCCGTCACGCGATAAGATTTTAATATTTAAAATTTAATATTAACGCTTTTTAATATTGTGCCGGCCTGGTGTTAATTTTTTTAGCAAGGCACCATTTATTTGTGCTTTTTAACAGTATTACTTCTGTGTTTATAGAGATGGCGGGACGAGTTCCAAGGACCTGTCGGAGTGTGTGGAACTCCTCCTGCAGCTGGACGAGCCTGCAGAGGAACTTTGTGATAAGTTTCTGAGCCACGCTCGCTCTCGACTGGAGCTGGACCTCCAGGGGTTAGAGGCAGAGATCAAGCCGTACCCGCCGACCTCCGCTGTCAAAGAAGCCGCTACGCGCAGGTCATCGTCGTCCGGTGCTGCTGCGGGATCCCAGAGTGTTAACTCCCCTAAATGGCCGTCTCTACAGTCTCCCACCATAAACACCGACATTCTCGAATTCATAGACAGGGGCTGCAATGAATTTGTGAGCAGTTTATGCTTAGTGATTACATCCTATCAAGAGTTGTTCATCAACCATGCTCAGACAGGTGAATTAGCTTCAAAGAGCATTCCTCAGATGGCAAACGGCAAGCTGCAGGTCTTTGTGAATGATCTGGCGGCTCTTTATTTCTTGCTGGTCGAGAGGAGGATCCAAGAAGAAAAAGGCGTCAGCGATAATTCCCTTCTGGTCCGCGCGCTCGACCGCTTTCACCGTAGACTTCAGGCCGTGTCTAAGCTGTTACCTGGCTCCACTGTACCGAACCAGGGTACAGAAATCGTGATAAGAGCTGCAACAGAGCGAGTGAAGCAGTATCTGTCTGCACTGCAGAGCTTCTACATAGACAGCCTGACGGATGTGAGACAGGCTCTTGCAACACCTCGACTCTCTGTGGCCGGAGGCGGGGCGTTTCTGGGGGGGCCTGCTTCCAGCAGGGATGCTGGCAGTCTTCCAGAGCTTCTCTCATCTCTGTCAGCTACTATTCTCAACCAGATTAAGTCAGTGCTGGCATCCGTGCATCTATTCACCGCCAAGGACATCGCTTTCTCTAACAAACCTTACTTCAAAGTAAATATCCTTTATTTTTCTTTAGAAAGGTAAGAAATGCAAAAATTGGGTCATAATAAAGCCTTTGTTCTGTCTGTCACCCTCACAGGGGGAGTTCTGTAGCCAGGGAGTCCGTGAGAACCTGGTGGTGAACTTCATCCGGTTTGTGTGCCAGTCGTCTCGCCAGTTTTGTGAAAGCGCCGGAGACAAAGGAGGATCAACCCCTCCGGCCCTCTTGTTGCTCCTGTCTCGCCTGTGCCTGGACTTTGAGACCTCAACCATCTCCTACATACTCACGCTCACAGACGAACAGTTTCTCGTCCAGGTACCAGCAAATACGGGAAAAAATACATGTTTGTGGTTTTAACATGACAAAATATGAGTGGACAAAATCTAACTGTAGCTTGAGGCTTGCGATGACTTTTTAAAATGACTCTGCTGTGCGTTATGTTAATAGAGCGATTGTCTTTTTCAGCACCAAAATCCCATTACGCCAGTCACAACATTATGTGGAGAAGCAAGAGAAGCGGCACAAAAACTGCTCAACCACTATGTCAAGGTAGTTTTCCCTTAAAAAAGAAAACGGTACTAAGAAGAAACAGCTGCAAATCCTAAGCAACACTTTTTGTCCCTGCAGGTTCAGGGGCTGATCATCTCCCAGATGTTAAGAAAGAGTGTTGAAACCAGAGACTGGGTTAACACCATCGAGCCTAGAAACGTCCGCGCCGTGATGAAGAGAGTAGTGGAAGACACCACCTCGATCGATGTGCAGGTAAAACTTTATCCAACATCACTTGGTACTGGCACCGTTCTTATCTGATTATGATCTCCAAAATGTTCCACACAATAGGTGGGTCTGTTGTATGAAGAAGGTGTGAGGAAGGCACACAGTAGCGACTCGAGCAAAAGGACCTTTTCTGTCTACAGCAACTCCAGGCAGCAACCCCGTTATGCAGCCAGCTACACTCCAAGGTAAAGTGTCCACATATCTGTCGTACACAGAGAAATCTGGTGCTCTAGTTTAAAAAAAACAGCACTGTCTGGGTAGCAAGTCGTCGTCAAACCGGATAAAAGAAAGCAAATGAGAACAGCATTATGCTGGGTTTTTAGATAGTTGTATCCAGTTTAAATAATTCATGCAGGTTATGGGCCTTTATATTATAATTTATCTCCTCATTTCATAAAAGTTATTTGGACAAATTTGTATAAAGGGACAAAATGGAAACTGAATTTGTTGAATTCAATGATAAGACATGCAGCTTTAAGGTGTAAATAAGCTTTCTGAAAATAAAGAATGACCAGACATTTACAGCAAGATGCATAGTTTACTAAACTAATGACCAGTTCAAACACAGAAAAAAATTTAATTGAATGGTTTATATGTAAAATAATAAAGTATTTTTGTACCTGTTGTGTATCTGCAGTGCTCCCATGGATACCAATCTGCTGAGCAACATACATAAGCTCTTTTCTGAAAGGGTTGACATCTTCAGCTCAGTGGAGTTCAACAAGGTCAGTGCCAACCTTCACTTAGTGAAGTAAAGATGTTTAACGGGCCTTAGAAGCTGCAGGGGAACATTTCCAGCCCACTATACATGCAAGGTCTCCCTGTGGGAACATGTGGATCAGAGCATGCTCAGAGGTGCTGCTGTGCTTATTTCTGTTGGACTTTCTAGCAGGCGCACTTAAATATGCTAATGTTACTCCTCATTTTCTACCCACTTAGGAAAGAAAACACAGCATAACATTTAAGATTTTAACTACCAAAGAAGGGATTCTTGTTGCATTTACCTTACTATATCCTCAATGGGACATATTCAGATTAATTCACACCCAGACTGTCTTATCATTCCTGAGTTTGTGTGGAATCCTGCTCTTGATTAAATGAACAGGACAACGAACCATTTGCCAATGTCTTCTTTTTCTTTCTGGGATTGTGGATAAATTCTGACGCGTGTCCGCAAGATTCGCTTCTTAGTGCTCATGAGTTTGCATTTTCAGATGCTGTTTAGGTCACCTCGGAAGAATAATTGTCCCTCATGTCAATATCTATTAGTAGTTTACATACTTTCAACACAGCCATATAAGTTTTGTTAATTTTTTTATGTATTTTTTTATGTTTCCTAAAAATATTTAACCATCCTTTTTCAGAGTGAAGTCCAGATGATGCTTTTAAACCCAAGAACTCTTTAGCCACTATCAAGTATGGTGGTGTCAGGATTATTCTGTGAGATTTTTGCAAATGGTTCTGGTTAAATATTTTATATAGTACATTTTAAACCATGAAGTAACTTTTTTCTTTTTTTAAAATCAAACAATAAAATCTGACGTGAAAACAGGTACAAGAATTACACTCGATGCAAACAAAACATGCCTGATGAATATTAACTGCCATTGTTTGAGAGTTTAGGGGTTTTCATTGCAATAACCTTTATTTTAGCTACGCTGCACTAAGAGAAATGGAAATCCCTCTCCTCTTTCCCAGGTCTCGGTGATGACGGGAATCATCAAAATAAGCCTGAAGACATTCCTGGAGTGCGTCCGCCTCCGCACCTTTGGGCGCTATGGCCTGCAGCAGATCCAAGTGGACTGCCATTACCTGCAGATGTACCTGTGGCGTTTCGTGTCGGACGAGAACCTCGTGCATTTCCTGTTGGATGAGATAGTGGGAAGCTCTGCCCACCGCTGCCTCGACCCCTGTCCCATGGAGCAGAGTGTTATTGAAGTGATCTGTGAGAGAGGTTAAGCGTATCTCTTGCTCATTATTTGGGATCATTGAGCCCATCATGTAACTAGTTTGATGAATGCTGTAAAAAATGTATTACAAATCTGTGTGTTTATTATTAACCCTTGCTGTTTGATCCTGGTTTTGTTTATCACACTGCTGTCTTTTAAAGTTAAGCTTTCTTCTATTAATCATCCCCAACCTAATAAAATGGTACTATGAATAGAAACTATTGACGTTAAAAGAGAAAGTATTTCCTGTGAGACCTTGACAGATATCGTATGTTATTGTCTGGATGGTTTGTTGGTTTGTTTCTCTGATTTTCTTTTTATTTACCTGTAAACTGCAGCACATCTTAGTTCTCTGTGTATTTCTTGAAGAAACACACTTGAATGAATGTCTTGAATAAACACGTATCAACCTGGCATGAAAAGGTTTTTTGCTCTTTGTTACTAACGGGAAATAATAGTAAAGTTATTAATGTTTTAAGTGTTTCATAAACAGTCTATGAGGTTCGTTTCACAACACGAACCGTCTTCGTCTGCTGTCGCCATCCGACCAGCCTGCGCTGATTGGCCGGAGCCTCTTGTCCCCACCCTCTTCTGATGACTACGAACGCCTCTGATTGGTTGGGACTCAGCTCCATGGCGACGGGTGTTGCTGTGGGCGTGTCCGCGTTCAAGCTGGACAGACTGGACAGGTTGTGATCTACAGGCTCACAGTTGGATTTAACACTGGTAAGATCTTTAATTTAATCTATCACGTCTCAAACAGATCATCACTGTTTAAAGATCATTTTTCTCTGCAGTGATTAAATATTGTTTACCTCAGGTTTCTGATAATGTGTGGATTCTTGGGCAATGATTGCACTTTGACCCCACTTGTCTTGTACATATTGCATGAACACAACACACCTAATAAATATATATCCGACATCAAATATATCAGGAGTATGACTGCTTAATGATTTAAATTTGACCTTGAATTTATTGCCAACTTGTCCATGTCGTGTTCAGGGTATTTTTGAAAAAGTGTATATTCTGACATATATTGCTAGAAAACTAGTCTGAAATGCAAATGGGAATCATTTAGAAATCAAATATTTCATTTAGTCATATTTACTTTTTTAAATCTTGTACCTTACTTATCATATAAGTTGTAACATTTAAATGGGAGCTTGATACCAAGCGATCATGTAGTTGCTGTAAGTGACATCCTGGGATTTCTCTCATCCACACATCTTGGAAACTGTACACATACCCTTTATAATATATATTTGTATATATGTTCATTAGCAAGTTGCAGCCATCACAAAATGTCCTTCGTCATCTTTTTTATGGGGTTAAATGGCCTGCTTTACTCTTTGCAAAATCAGTTTGGATGTGTTTGGGATCCTTGTCCTACACCTCCAAATATATCCAAGTTTCAATCACACAGTGATTCATATGGGAAGCTGAATAATTATTTAGTCTTTCTTTCAGTCTTAATTATTTCATCATAATTATTTCATCGTCTGTGGTTCAAGCAGCTGTAACCACAGAGAGGGAAACCAACCTTCAGCATGATTGTGCCGCTGCCATACATTGTTCCTAGGTTCCTCACCAAGTTCTCTATAATTGATAAAAACTGAAGATTTAGTTTGTGTACTTGGTATTGAGCTGTTACTAAGCATCCTGACAGATTTCCCTTCATCCTAAATAGGATGAAGGGATTAGGTACAGATGGCTAAAATTTGCAATTCACCTGCAGCTTCATGCCACAAGGCAGTCAAGTTTAAGTTAACTGCACTAATTTTAAGACGAAAATGGTCAAAATACAAGTGTTGCTGACTACCATGCGTGGTACTGGTATGCTCCGAAATTATACCAACCTGGAAAAAAACAGTACATATTTTAGGCCAGATGACACTCATGCCAACGAAGAGTCGATAAGTGTCTTTCAAGCACTTTAGGTACATACAATTATAATTGAGAAAACATTTTAGAAATATATTTCAGCTTGTATGTATGTATGTATCTCAACTGTTGTTTTCTAATTGTGTCAATATTTTAAACAGGAAGACAAAAATGGCACCAAACAAAAATCTGAAACACAAAGCGTCGCATGACCAAGAAAGAGAGTTTGGAGGCACTCTGGGTAAGTAAGAGGCGTGCTTTAAACTTAAATACAGTCACATCCAGTGTGGTATAATCATGAAAAAGGGGACATTTTCTGTCTTTTCAACTTATTTAAACATATGGGGTTTTATTGATTAAAATAATCCTTAATAAACTAGACAAACTGCAGAAAATACATAACAAAAATGCTCTTTAATATTTAAAAAAAATCTGTTAAGAAATAAATTAGGACAGCGGTGGTATTCCTCACTTAAACTCAAATTATCCATATGTACATCACATCAGGTGCATATGATAAAAACATGGTTACCTAGGATTTTGAATGAGTTTACCTTGTTTAAATATCAAATACTTTATTTGTGTGCCCTTGATTTTTGAAGTACACGTGAATAGCATGATGACATCAATAGATCCTCCTGCGGCATTCAGAAAAAAGATTGTAGATATATTACAATTCTGGTAGGAGATGTAGAGATCTGAAAAATAACAGTGTAGAGGTGGAGGATATTCATGACAACGGCTTACAGTGCATAAGTCTGGCCACAGGATAAACAATAAAATTAAAAAAATGTGATCATGGGATCCATGGCAGACCGGCTTTACATTAAAGTGAAAGCCTGTGCAAAACAAAAATGTGCAAAAGTTTAAATTCCTATTGAGGCATCCAGGTAGAACTCCTTCAATTGCTTCAAAAAATTTGTTTTATTAATTTTCTAGAGGGAAATTTGCAATCAGGGATCAACTTCTTTTGACAAATACCTCTAAAACTGAATTATTTGGATCCTGGAGTAGAAGAAAGGTTTTGACACATGTGAAACACAGAGCTGTAAGTATCATGGTTGAGAAACCAGCCAGATCCTCATGACATAATCTACCCTGAATTCTTGACAAAAACAGAAAAAAGGCAGAACTGAGAACCCGCAGCATGACGACAACCCAAAATATATACCCACCAAGAACTGGATTAGAATAAGTATTAAACTTAGTCAAAGTCCAGATCTTGATCTCATTAAGATGTTGTGGGCCGAATCCAGCAGCTGAAGTGAGAAGTGTAATATACGTTCCTCGGACTGAATTTAAGGATCAACAGGCTACATGAAACATTTTACTTAAAGTAATTTCCAACCATGCAGTCAGACGTGTTCATTATGACACATATTTACATTTAAAATGACTTTTGTTTTGTTTTATGTACTTTTCAAGAGAGTTAGTTAAACTATGCACATTTTCATCGGAAGATTATTTATCATTCAATTAACCTAACCTAAAGATTACTACAATTTAAATCACACATCTTTGAAAAATATACAATAAAATTAAAACAAACTGTAATGGAGATATCGTTGACTTTAATTCCGTTTTTGTTTTTTTAGATCTTAAAGGTCTTAAATGACTGAATGGGATGTTGTTCCAAATTTTAGCCCCTGGCATTACTCATTGGTCTTCTTAATTTCATGCAGATTCATACTTTTAATGTCTTCAACTCTGTTATCATCTCTGCTCTTAGGTGCCGTGTGCATTCCCATTTTTCTCCCGCTCACTGTGCTCTTTCTGATCTGCGTGAGCCAATCACCCGACGCCAGTGTCCTCCACTGGCCGCCGCGCCTCCCCTCCACCGACCAGCTGTGGGACCCGCTGGCTCCCCTGCTTCTGCTGGGATGGATCGGACTGCATGCCCTCCTTTATTTGTTGCCATTTGGAAAGGTATGAAACATCCACAAGGATATAATGCGTAGATCTTTGGAAAAGTCTTAATACCTGGTTCAAGAGCCATGAATACTGTTGCAAGGCAATGCAAATATATATATTTCATGTATTGTAGTACTTGAAAAAATCCCTGATAAACCAAACAACTGTTTTTTTATGCCATACTTTAGGATTAGGTAAGGAATATTACACCTAAATACTCATTGTTCATCATAACTTTGTGTCTTTGATCACATTTTTTACATTGGTGTTTTCCCTCTGTGTATTACATCTTTTTTTAATGAAAGTATAGCGAGAGGCAGAGGAACAGTTCATTGTGGTTTCTTTCATAAAATTATGTGTTGTCTAGATTGCATGACAGTGTTTCTCAGCTGATTGTCGTGACCTCATTGTTTTAACACATTGTTTTAACACATCAGCTCCTCCAAACTTTATTACATTACTCTCAAGCATTGCAATGGTAGGGCTGTTGGTTTAACTTAGGTTTATGATACTGCAGCACATCTTTAATAAAAATCAGCATGATTTTGTTTTCATTTGTAAAATTATTTTATTTTTTTGTATGTAGGTTTCTGAAGGATTAGTACTGAGGGATGGGACCCGCCTCAAGTATCCCATAAATGGTAATAATGAGCTTGGCTAGACTTTTGATCAGCAATATTTCTCACCCCCAAAAAAGAATGAATTGTGAGATCTCACTGCACTATTAGCTATCGCATTTCACATGATTATCGTGTTAATGTTCGTCTGTTTGAGCCTGAACGTTACTTTAGATAAACCTCTATCGGTGCTTGGTCTCGGGGCCCATGTTCCCACCCAGAGTGAAGGCAGAGAGTAACCCCACCCCCCACCCCCTTATTCTGTTCTCCCCAGCCACCTCTTGGTCGACCGGTAGGTGGTCTCCTGGGCTGGTCGTGGCTCTTGGGGCGTGGGCACAGCTGCCCTGGGTCGGGCTGACTTTTGCCCCCCTACTGTCCCCTGGTGGCGGCTGGGAGATGGGGGCGCCTTTCGGACCATCTGGTCCCATCAGTCTTACACACCTTACTCCCCTCTCCTCTCTGGCTCAAGTCCACAACACTCACCCACACAGTTAGGGTCTTTAGAGGAGAGGTGTGGTTTCTGGAGTTTGGTGAAGTGGCCCTTTGTCGCACTCCATGAACCACTCTCCCTCATTCTTAAATGCACATTAGTCACTATTGCATACCACAAATCACACATCACACACATGGCGGTTGGGGGCGGGGGCTGTGCTGCAGCTGGAGAGCGGGGATCACGTTGCCGGTTCTGTGCGGCTCCTGGCTCCTTGCATGTCCTGACTCTGAGGGCGTGTGGTTGGGGTGGGGCTGGGGGCGAGCTCCACTGTCTGCAAACTGTGGCATGCTTCCCTCCACATCCCCTTCCCTACCATTTTAATTACATCCTAGTCATCAACATTCTGGGCCAGAGGGGGGAGTGGAAGGGTCTTTCTGCGCTCCTGTTTCCTGGGTGCTATCTGGGGTGGGGGGGGTTGATCTGCGGGCTCGGGGCGGTGGAGACTGCGTCAGTGGGGGCGCTTCTTGTCCCGGGGGCCACCCACTGGGCTGCACCAGAGGATAGTCCCCCCAACCACCAACTCCATCCATACCTTGAGTGACTGTGTGAATGAGTGAGTGAGTGAGTGAGTGAGTGAGTGAGTGAGTGAGTGAGTGAGTGAGTGAGTGAGTGAGTGAGTGAGTGAGTGAGTGTGATTGTGTATGAATGTGGGTGGGGCTTGGTCTGTTACTCGGTGTCCTATGCCTCCCCATGCTATTCCCGTGTTGGGGGGGTCGTGCCCTGCCCCCTCTTCACCCTTCCTCAATGCTTGCTGCTGCACTCACTTGCGGATGGACTGGGCCCTGGGGTGCAGTGCTGGGGGCACGGGGGCTTGTATCGATCTGCCCCGGCTGGCTGTCTGGGGTCGCCTATCTCTCTCGGGTGTCGGGCGGGCTCTCTGCTGGGCTCTCTGCTGGGCGCTCGAGTGTTTGGGCCCTGGGCCCCGTGCCTCGGTTGCCGGGGCCTGGCGGGACGGGTAGGGTGCTGCTCCTGGTACTCTGGGGTCTCTACTCCGCAGCCGCGGAGGGCTCTATCCCGGGCCCCCTCTGCGGTCCTCTCGGCGGGTGCGTGGTGTCCCTGCGGTGAGCTGTCTGATCTCTGTGCTCTTGCGTGGCCCTAGTGTTTTGGACTTTGTGCTTCCTCTGCTCGCTCTTGGCTCTGGGAGGGGGGTGGCAGTGGCCATCTGTACCCATGGCTGAGCATAATTCATGTAATACCTGCATCACATTCTGCATGCTCACGCGCAATCAGACACTATAGATATCACAACACTTTAACTATTAATAACACCAAGTTTGCCTCATATTTATTTATGTTTTATGTGCCACATACTTTGCTGTCTTTGCTGTGCTTTCTGGTAATTGTATCTCCACAGGTATGATTCATTGCCATTTCGCAGTTTCCCAAGGATGCTTCAGAAGCAATCTAGTAGCAGCTAGTTTTTTGGTTCCTTTGTTTTGTTTATTTGTTTTCGGTATTGTTTGTTTACTTGTTTCTATTTTAATATTGTTATGTGTATATGTTCCCCTTCACTCTGTGCCCCCCCCCCCCCCACCCCTCAGTCCTGTTTAGCCTTACAATGTATATAACACCTTAGTAATCAATAAATGATCAAGGTATGGGAATCAACGGAGGCTCTATAAAGCTTCACTTGGAAAAGAAAATCTGTTAAGCACGACTATGGGAGCCAGAAACTCATTCTACTACCAATGATGCTGAACAGGACAAGTGAAAAAAAAAGATAAACCTCTATCGAGCCAACTTTTAGCTTTTTTTTTTTAAATGCCCTCCTCCATCTGTTTGCCCGGCTCTCTCCCCAGGGCTCTAACATTTTGTTTTGTTTG
The DNA here is from genome assembly GCA_032876305.1 of Orestias chungarensis. Taxonomy (NCBI): domain Eukaryota; kingdom Metazoa; phylum Chordata; class Actinopteri; order Cyprinodontiformes; family Cyprinodontidae; genus Orestias; species Orestias chungarensis. Next base: position 4,586,705 of record JAVLVB010000078.1, on the reverse strand, counting down.
TTTGCTTCCCCGAGGTTTTCACGGCCTTTGCATCAGCGCCGTGTTGCTGATGGTGTTACTGGGGCTCGGCTCTCCTATTGGAAATCTGTTTGAGCTGCTTGTGCCTCTGGCGGTGTCTGCCATAGCCGTGTCGTTCATGCTCTCTGTCTACCTCTACGTTCGCTCTTTTTGGGCTCCCTCCCATGCTTTGGCCCTGGGGGGAGACACAGGTGAGAAACTGAAATTCATATCAAAATGAGACAAATCAACAAGAAAACATTATGTAAACGCGGCTGCTGGCTACGTACTTTGCATTTGAATGCCTGTTGGCTGGATTTTATTTGGTATTCTTTTGGGTAAATATCTAAGAGCAGCTTGCAGGCATCCATCATTACCTAAAATCTGACTTTTAAGTAAGATGACCCCGCTGTGCCAGCTACACCCTGTTCTTTAAGTATCCCACTGGCAATTTGCAAGCACAAAAACAGATAACAGCACTAAAGAGGAAAGGCTGATAAACAGAAAGATCAGACCTGCTTGTATAGATATGCTGTGCAGTTAGCATCATGTCCAGTAAGAGGTAAAGTTGTATCGTAACCTCCATTTATTTCCACATTTACTTATAGTCGTTGGATTTTGGTTTCCAGCATGTTGAGTTTCTGAAGGAGGTTAGCGTAGTCATCCTCAGAAAAAAAAAAAAAAAAAGCAACTAACGCCCTCCTGTGTCATGCAACTTTTAAACGTGTCCAACACGACACCTGGTCCAACACACCTAGATTAAGTGACTGGATTACTTTAGAAGAAGTCAAGATTGCCAGACTTCTGCTGATAATCTGGTTATTTGACTATTTGATTTCATGACAGCAATCTTGAGGATAGAGTTTCAGACTCCTGGCCTGTAGGTCATGAGCATTATTGCACTGACATGACATGAGCATTTGGTTTTAAATCAGGAATTTGAACTAGAAGATTCAACTAGAATGACTCCTACAGTTTTCCTTCTATTAACGTCGGATATGCTCAGCCAATCTTACTTTCAGATTTAAAACGGCTGCCGGGAATTTAAAACGTTGGAAAAGCTTTAGATTTAAACAGGCTGCTTGTTTTGAATTCTGTTAATATATACAGATGTCAGTTATATTTGATGCATTATTTTTAAATATTTAGACTTATTATAGCATTAAAAAAAATAAAGTAGCTTCACTACCATGGTCCTGTTTATTTATATGTGCGTAGGAGTATCTGGACACACAGAGAAGCTGAGTTTTAAATTAAAATTGAGCTTAAAAATGACTTGGGTGAAGTATTGGAACATTCAATTCCAATCTTTATACTTCATTCATTCCAATGAGAACGTAAGTATTGTAAGTCATAATATCTAAAAATATCTTCATCGTAGATCGGGATGCTGTCTGCAGGAAGGCTCTTTAGTAGCAGTCAGTCTTGCAATGAATCCCCAGAGGCCTCTGACCTAAGACTATTGCTGGTTGACAAATAATGAAATGCTAACAGCTTAAAATCCAGGAATCAGACACCATATTACCCAGTAATGTCTCCTGGATGACACAGTTGTTGTCACAGGACTGCTAATCCACATCATTTAGTTTTGCCACTCCTCTTTAAACCTCCTTCTGTCTTTATCTACCCCGTTGCCACGGTTATGCATGATAGTGACTCGGCAAAAGTAAAACAAATCCTACCAGCTGCACAGTATCCATAAAAAGAGAGAATCGTTGTCCAAGAAGTAATGTAGCAGAGTCACTCTAACATGCTACCATGAAATAGGAGCTCTCAGTTGTAGGTAGTTGCCAAGTTTCTGCTGTTTCATGACATCTCAAAGCATTTCATCAGTTTAACTTTATCATTTGCGCAACATTTTTTTTTGTAAACATTGAGATTAAAACAAACAGGGTAATTGTGTTTTGAAGGCGACTACACCTTCCTGCCTGTTTTGTTGCAGGAAATCCTCTGCATGACTTCTTCATTGGACGGGAGTTAAACCCTCGGATCGGAAACTTTGACCTGAAGTATTTTTGCGAACTCCGTCCGGGTCTGATTGGCTGGGTAAGTTAAATGTGACAAATCCCCTTTTATTTAACCAAATACAGAGTTTAAAAAATAAAATAAAATAATGCTGATATATCTAAATGTGACACAAACTCCTTTTAAATGAAAACATGACCACCAGGTGGAACTGTAGCTCAGTTTGTCACAACCCAGATCCTGTTTCTTCCCAGATGACCAGGCACAGTAGCAGATTTACTGGACAGTTATGTTGCATCTTTGTCACCAGAGAACAAATATAATGTTTCTATCACCATACCAGATCCATTAACAACGTAATAATAATAATAATTATAATAATTAGGAATTAATTAAGAATGGAACGTGGATTTCTTTGTCTCCTCTGTAGTTACAGTAAAAACAGCTGAACCTTAGGACATGCAAAGGTTTTAAAGCAACTCTGCGTAGGAGAGCGGAAGAAAAACCTTCCAACAACTGGCTCTAGACAATGTGTGGGATATTGGTTTTTATTTATTTGTTTTTTTCACATCCTTGGAAATGTCAAAACTATTTGCCTTTAGCGTTCAATTTTTAACAGCTGATGCTATTGTCCCACATAAAAAAATTAATGAGTGTACTTAATTGTGGTAGGATGCATTATTTTTACTTATTTGCAGGGTGGAGCTACAAAAGATTTCTAGAGTAAAGAATAATAAAGCAAAACAAAATGTAAGAAGTGAAACATGTGAAAACTATTTTACTAGACGCTTAATTGATCAGTTAGTCTTCCTGCCCCTTCAGGTGGTCATTAACCTGGGGATGCTGATAAAGGAGGTGGAACTTCGAGCTTCTCCCTCTGTCTCCATGATCCTGGTCAACTGCTTCCAGCTGCTTTATGTTGCAGATGCTTTGTGGAATGAGGTGAATTTTATCATTTTAGGTACATATATATTTGAAATAAGAAGCCTGATTCAGCTTTTTATTTTCCATTGTTACTAACCTAATTTTGTTATTATTACATAATACCAGGAGGCCGTTCTGACCACCATGGATATTGTGCATGATGGTTTCGGGTTCATGCTGGTGTTCGGTGACCTGGCCTGGCTCCCCTTTACCTACAGCCTGCAGGCTTCCTTCCTGGTTTCTCACCCACAGATCCTCTCGCCGCTCAAAGTGGCACTCATCGTTGCTCTGAATGGTGACTGCTGCTTTCATTTAAGGATTAGCGATGCTGTGCTTCAGGGGATGTGGATGATAAAATGTTTCTGGTTTGCCGCCAGGTGCTGGATATTACATTTTTAGAAAATCCAACTCACAGAAGAACCAGTTCAGACGAGACCCCACGCACCCAAGCGTTTCAGGTCGTCCATTATTTCTTTTTTTTTTCTTTCATCCCTTTTCACCCTAAGCGAGTGAAAATGTATTGCAGAAAACTATTTTCATTTGTAATAAAGTAACTCCACACATGCACGTCCTCCTGTTATTACAACAGGGAGGGAGAAGCTAATGTTCAATTATTTTATTTGTTTTTTTGCTTAATCTGCATTCTGCACAACTCCTCACAGGACTGGAGACCATCGCCACAGCAAAGGGGAAACGGCTGCTGGTGTCAGGGTGGTGGGGTCTTGTTCGTCATCCCAATTACCTCGGCGACCTCCTTATGGCGCTGGCGTGGTCCCTGCCATGTGGTAAGACAGCCCGAAACTCCCTAGCGCCTTGTTGACTAACATCACAGCCTCAGAGGCTCCTCTTTGTGACTTTAGTTGTCACTGCTACAGCATTTTTAAGCTCTGAATGATAATTTTCCCTCTTATTTGTATCATTTTATTAGAGATTAATGTGCTTTGACAAACTGCTTAGAAATTGTAGTTTTCATAAATGTTTGATATATAATCTACTTACTTAGACCGAATTAATACAAAAAGCAAATCTTAAAGATAAATAATGTCTTTTTTTTTTTTTTTTACTATTTAGCTTTTTAGTAAATAAACTTGATCAAGGACATAAGAGATATCCAGCATGGAGAGACGAGGTGCGCCTGTGGGCTTTCTGTTTTTGTTAGTTTGTTAGATCTGGGCTAGTTGGCAGGGATGTTGTTCCACTTTTCCCAATCAAAGTCTTCCTGTCACCAGTGATGAGGTTTCCCGCTGACAACCATGTGATGGGATTCTCACTCATGTCAAGCTTCAGATAGTTGTTTTTTTTTTTACACTGTGGTTGTTGGTAAAAAGTTTTTGCTATGGTCCTTATTTAATGGATTTCTGCTTTAGGGGAGGTTTTTGTTTTATCAAGTAAGAATAGATACAATTGGAGGTCATACAGTAAAAACCCATAACCTGAGATCTGCAGCAACACTTTAGCCTGAGGCATCACTTCACCAGGTAAACAGCATGAATTATTTTTGACAAGCTGACTCTTTGGTGTTCGCTCTTTAATGTTTCCAAAACATGCTGCTGATGGAACCTCTTACATTAGGACATTACCTTTGGTCCCCAGAGACAGGATGACTGATAATCAGTCTTACAGTGATTTTTAAAGTTGTTCCATATTCTTAGTAAACAGCTGTGCACACCCTGCGTAGTAAACAGACCTCTTTGTGAAAGCCTGACACTTGGGACAAATAACTTTACAGATAAAATTGAACAAAGAGGATTGTCAGGCTGTTGTCTTGTCAGCTTTTCTCATGTATGTCACAATACCTTATGTGGGACCAGTTTTAATCTCTTTTGTTGTTTGATGACATGACTTTAGGGTACAGAGTGTCCTCCCACCCAATTCTTCCTCTGGAGCTGTGCATCCACGCCTATAGACCCAACAATTTAATATTGCTTTAATATTCTTACAATATGTAAAAGTTTGCAGTGTTTTTTAAATACCTCGTATGTTGTGAACAATAATTGAGCTCTGTTTAATTGCAGTAGCATAATGTAACAATGAAAAGCAAAATACAATGTTTCATTTACATAAAACCCTTAGTAGTGAGCAAGAACTTACCGCTTCACAAAATGGTAGAGACAAGAGAACGCTCAGGTATCGCAGATGAGGATTTTAGACAACTGCTGCAAGGGAACAGCTGCTGTGAGAGTGGGACACATGGTAAAGAAGCACTTAAAAGAGCTTGAATATATCTTTAAACTCAATATTAGAAAACTACAGCTTACTGAAGTGATGTAGGACCGAATGGCATTAAATGTTAGGTGTTATTACTGAAGGACACCAGAACCCAACCAGTATGTGTGCGGATGCTGTTAGCTACTGAAGTACTAAGTGTGTCTGGCTTCTAATGCGAAACCCACTCAGGTGGAGCAAATAAAATCAATATTGGCAAAAAACAATTTCGGTGAACCTTAACTGGGTCTTGGCATTTAAGGAAATTACCTTGACATGCTCCACATCAGGAGTTCATTTGGTCCCCTACTTTTTTAGCTTTCTGTGTGTGTCAACTGAGCCAGGGTCTACAGTTTCTGTCTGTCCCTTAGCCCCAGGCTTCCGACTGAATCTGCTGCAATAGACGTCTAATAAAGATCATTACGGCCCACATCCATCAACATCTACAACTCTTTGGAGAAAATTGTACGAGTTACAACATAAATTTTTCTTCATAGAAAAACAAAGTAGTTTAGATTTCAACTTTACATTTCTTAGCATCTTTTTAAGCTTAACTCTGGGTTTGTTTAACAAAGTAAAAACCCTTATTCTATCCTTATGAACCTCTTTGAATAATTTCTGTACGTTTGAAGAAAAAAACTAAATAAGGTTTTGACTCTAGTAGGACCTGATAGCTGCTCTGTCTGTAAACTGCATCGCTTTTCCTGGAACCATCCCTAAAATAGCAGCTGCCAGACTTTTGTTAGGGTTGACGGTCCTCTCTACCTCTCATTGATATTCAGCTTAAAGTGACTCACTGCTGCAGCAGCCTTTGTAACTGAGATGTATTATGCAATTTCTATCTTAATTGCTGGTGCAAAATCACAAACTGAGAAATTCTGCAGAAGCAAGAAAAAAACCCAAACATTTATTGCAGGATGTTTCAGACGAGAAGAGAGCTGCTCTGACAAAGACCAAGGAAACAATGACAGGCAGACAAAGGCTCTAAGTACAGGCTTTATGAAGTGACCGTCAAAATGAATCAACATGGAACTTCATGTGCATAATCAAGCAGCTATTCACTCCAAGACTTTTGTACAATGCAAACAGAGAAGAAAATGTTCTGCTATTCGCAGAAGGGGCTGTACTCTTGATTACAGCTTGTTGAATGTGGTTCACATCAAAAACACTGATAAGAGAGGGTGTGTGTTTCTCTTTTCCAATCTGCCACTGATTAATAGTTTGGGTCACCTGTTTCGTGTTGGTTTTAAGTCATTTATTCTTGTTGCTTTCTGTTTGTTTTTTTTCTTCAGGGTTCTCTCATCTTTTGCCTTACTTCTATGTAACTTACTTCACCATCCTGCTGATTCACAGAGAGGCCCGGGATGAGAGACAATGTCGGGCCAAGTACGGCCTCGCCTGGGACACGTACTGCAGCCGGGTTCCCTACAGGATCTTCCCGTACATATACTGAAAAATAACAATATAAAACATACAAAAAAAAGAACTAAAGAAACAAACTGATGCACAACCTCAGTTTATATATATATATTTAAATAAAAATGTTGTTCTATTGACTAGAAGTGCAAGCTTCTACTTCTACAGAGGACCGGGCGATTGGGATCAGTTATTTAAATTCATAAGGGCACTATATCTAATTCTTAGTATTCTGACTTTAAAAAGACTTGTAGGTAAAACCTGCTCTTCTTTTGTACAGATACAGTATGTTTAAATATTTTCTGCCTAGACAAGAAAAAAGTGCCTTTTTTTGTAAAAAATATATGACACCTTTGTGTTGCAGTGTCTCTTTGTGAATTGTATTGTTGGGAATGATACATATTTGGAATAAATAACGTGTTATTCACAATTGTTATATTTCTTTTTGAAGTGCCTAAGAATTAACGATTTGCTATTTTGAATATATTTGTGTTGCAAAATTGTTTAAACCCACAACGTTTAACTATTTTATTGGGATTTTAAGTCCAGAGTTCCGGTACTTTTTTAATCTAAACAGACTTTTTTGCTTTAAACCAATGCTAGTTTTTAAATTAGGAAAAAACATTACAATTTTGCTAAAAATGCATTAGTACATTTTCTCTTCTGGGAATTTGAAGTCTGTAAAAAAAATCACATACTTTCCAATTTAATAAGAAAAATAGCAATATGACTTCTATTCTTGGTGTAGTCTGTTGAAGAAATAAAATTAGCTTAAACCTGCATTTGTTTTTATAGCTATATTTAAAACCTTTTAAAAGCTGTAGAGAAAGTAGTGGCCTTATCAAGAAGAAGAAAGCCCCTTTTTGGAATAAAGACATTTGCAGTTCATTAAAGCCATGTGTTAAAGTGTGATAGTCGATTTGAGACCAAAATGTAAGAAATACAAGAAGAAATCTTCTTATGACCTGCAAATTTGAGACTTTGGGGGAGTTTGACTGAGGGCTTAATCATATAGTCAGAGCTACATCTTAGATCAAAGCATAGTTAAATATTAGAAAGGACCAGTCAAAGTCCAGACCATAATTTAACTGAGAATCTATGTCAACACCTCAAGATCGATGTTCACAGAGGCCCTCCATCCAGTCTGACTGAGCTGGAGTTACTTTGCACGGAACCAACAGCAATTTTAGTCTCTGACATTCACCGCAAGGGTTGGCAGTTGCAGCCTGCGGCAAAAGATGATTCTACAAAGTATTGACTCAAGTAGGCTGAATAAGAAGGCTGCACTTCAGGTTTCTTAAACCGTGCATTTTTGTCCTTTCTCTTCACAGTTACAGTGCATGTTGCTTTAAGCTTGGCCACTTAGACTTCATATGGATTACATGGTTCTGTTGCTGATGATTGACATGGGTTAAAGTTTCTAGCTGTACTGTAGAAGTAATACTGTGTAGTTGATATCTGACAACCAGTTCAGTTTTGAAAAAGATTTTTGAAACGGCTTCTCATGACCTTGTTTACATGGATTGAGATAAATAATTTAGACTTAGCTTTGAATCCTTTACTCTGATGTGAAAACCTAAACTTTTTAATGCTACCCGCTGCAGAGAGACACCATCTCCATCCCCACCAACCTTTCTTATGATTCTTTTTTTCCTCCAAACATATCAAAAACCCTTTTACTGAAAACATTATCTAAAAGTATTTGCCCCTTTTCCCATTATGATTCACCTCGCATTCATCGTGCATATTATGTATCTCTTGTATGCAGTTAGAGGTGTGGACACAGACTATGGAGCACTCTGCTGATGCGCCTTCATTTGTACCTTTCGGTCCTTTTACAGCGCAGTTGGGCTCTGGCCTCGCCTACACACTGTATTTTCTGTTTGTTTTTTTCAATTGCAAAGTGCTAATTAGGAATGTGCTTGTGTAATGATGGGATTGGCGGCAGAATGTCAGCATTTCTTTGCTTTTTACACGCTTGTACATACCTGCTTCTGTGCAATTCCTACTTATTCTTTTGCTGCTCATTGTGCTGGATTAAACTATAATTAGATTTTAGTAATTTATATTAATGTCTTTTTTCTGATATATTTTTTAAATGTCACGCTGAAAACTAAATGAAATAAACAGAAGGGAAACATTTATGCCTAAAAGCATCATTTATACAATGTGATTGAATTAAATTTTATTGAAACAGGCCCGTCTGACCGAAGCACTGCAAGCAACTGGAGAGACATTTTTTACGTCTCATATTAAGCCATTATCCCAAAAATGAAATGAGCAGTTAAGATAAATTAGATGGATATTAATGTAAACGAGATGAGAGCTGATGCTCGGAGTGAGTCACCCTCGTGTCTCCGTCTGGGCAGACGATCCACATAAAACGTAAGTGTGAACAGGTTTGACACGTTCTTGGAACCAAACGCTTCCTTAACGCAACACTTCCGTTTCTTCATCCGTCTGAATATTTAAAGGAGAGTTTAAATAATAAAATTGTTGATTGTGATTTGATGTTTCATATGTTGGAATACAAATTGGGCGTATATATAACCACACACAGGCCAAACAGTTCAGTATTCAGGATTGCCTTGTGTGGCCTTTATTGAGCAAATATAACAGATTCTCCCACATGAGCAGTGGATCTCTGCAGCTCCCCCCAGAGTTACCAACTGCACATAATCACCTTTGAGGGCAAATCTCTGCCTCAAAGCTCAGGAGTTCGTGTATCCCTTACCTATAACTCTTTTAACATGTTTGAGTTTTTAAATAGATGGCTGAGTAGAAGGATGAAGGCTATCAGGATCAGGATATGAGAAAGGGAGCAGAGTATAAACGTATGCCCAATATTTCCCTGCAGTTCACAACTATTTTGCTTTGTGTTGGTCTATTGAATACATTTCTAGCCATATACATGGTTGTTATGTAAAATTTTTTTAGTTTTGCAAGGCAAGAGTCTCTCTCAAGAGTCTGTTTCATATTTGGCCGGAATGTTGCGCTGCGGATAAAATTTGACAAGCATTTAATCATATTCCCTTATTTTCCTTTTAATTAAACATGCTGAATTACTGAAATTGGATTCCTTTTCATGGTCTCCTTGTCAGTTAATGCACTGGTAATCTTCCACTGTAATACGAAACTCTCCTTGCATATTTAAACATACATTTCCCATTATAGAGGCGGTTTGCAGTTTTCCTGCTCTTACAGTCACTATAACATGCAGCAGGAACTGTCTTGCATAATAATGAATGAGCACAATAATTGCCAGCATGTGTGTGTTTGTGTTTGTCTGTGTGCACACCCACCTCTGCGCGTGCGTGTGCGCTGACCGATTGTGTATGCCAATCCTGACGTTTCGAGCCCATCAGTTGTGGCCAGTTTCCATGGTTACAATTCTCAGGGATAGCACAGACGTGGGAGAGAGGGGAAAGGAGTTGAGACAATTATTGTGGTGGAGGGTGCTGCAAAAGGAAGAGCCCAGGATGATAAGAGTGAAGGAGTGTGGGTTGAGACAGTGGAGAAACTAATGCATGTTGCTATGTGCTCCTGTCTGCGACTGCCTAACACGTATCAGGTTGTCAAGTCTGCCTACCCCAGTCCAAGTTATTTACGTACCGGTAAAAGGTTTTGTGCACAAAGGCAGCACCCCAGGGCATCTGCACCACTTTCCCTTAAATATTTCTGCTTCGAGTGAAACCCTCGATGTGAGTCAACAGGAATTTCTAGTACAATTTGGTTTCCATGGTGACAGCAGGGAGTGATATGCCCTCTTCAAACAGAGGAAACAACACCAGCTTGAAGCCCTGTTGTTTTCTGGCTGAATCATTATTTTGTCAATTGATATTCTGCACAATCTTACCGACCCCCAGAACAGGTCCCCCGCTTGGTTTTGACAAACACCATTTGTACATCGTGCCAATAGAAGGGATGTTTGTGGATTATGAAGTCTAGCAGGTCAGACGCTTAAGATAACTTTTCTAAGGAGGGCTAAAAAGGACAAGAGCTTGTGGGGGCTCCAGATTGTACATTAGTAACAGTACATTGATGCTTTAACCATTACTGTATTTTACAAAAACAGGCAATATTATCATGGTAATTTGTGTCATAAAAAACAAACAAACAAAACAAGAAAAGATTTGTTCACAAGATTTGTAAATGGGAACAGGAAGAATTGCAAACTCCATCATTCAGGCCCGGACTGGCCATAGGGAGAACTGGGAGTATCCCCGAAGCGCCGGACTAATATTGGCCTGCTGGCCTGCGTCTCTGTAAAAGAAAAAAATAATAATAAAAAAAGTTTGCCAGCAGTGCGAATATCAGATAGACAGACCAGCGCTGGGATAAGCCATAGAGGCAGTCAGGCCAGCAGCATGTGAGGAGGCAAAGATGATTGGTTTATTTCGATTAAGACCCGACCCAAACGTCCGTATCAACCACACAGGTGTGGAGGAAGGGGCGTGACGTCTATCCTAAAGTATTATTTTAAGGTTAAATATATATTTTTTTCATTTTAATAATATATTTGTGCATTTTTTGTTTAAAGTTTAAACAGAGACCCTAAAGGAACTTGAGACTGCACACATTCAGTCTACAGTGTAAATATGGAGCCTATACAAGTTTAGCCTTGAAATTAAGATAAGAACTGGGAAGTTAAAATCACTGATTTACACGCAACTTTATTATTATTATTTACTTTTTAAATTATTTATTTGTCCAGCCAATCGGATATAATCTTATCATTATCATGTATATGAGTACAAGGCCAAATCAGTGAGACAGGCTACATAATCTTACTGTATGACTTACAGTTTATTGAAAAACTATAAAAATATGTTTGCTATTCAAAGTTGGTGATGGTGATGATACCAGTCCTGCTGGTACTTTAAGAGAAGTAGAGCATTTGGGGGAAGTCACAAAACCATTTCTACAGTAGAGCAACAATACATGAACACTACCAGACGCTAACACAGCCTTAAGCGGCTCTCAACTGTAATATTAGCTTTCTTGGTGTTATAGCGTTTTTTTCCATTAAGTGATTGTGTTGTTGAATATTTCTGTCTTTTGCTGACTTGCTGTTATGTATCCCAGATCAGACATGACCATTTGTGTATTCCAACCTTGGATTTACTGTAGATTGGTGTTAATTAGTATTCCCCGGTATGATGATGTGCCACTGAGGCAGTGGATTTTTACATGATTTGACTATGTGAAGCTCTAACCACTTATTATTGTGTAAAACCTTTATTATCTTAGTACTATTACATTAACAGCAGTAAAGTGACTGTATATTACAACCTCAGAAGTTACAGTAGGTCTAATAGGTGGCCTTTTATTTTTAATTTGCTATAAGTGCGTGTGCGCACGTGCACAAATGCGTTTTGCTTGTGCCCATGCATTTAGGTGTGGGTGTGAACATGTATGTGTGGGAACATGCATGTGTGGCAAGCCCAGGGTGGCCTGGTTACATGACTGATTCCTGCCCCTAAAAAATCTCCCAGTCAGGCCCTGCAATCCTTCCCACCCCATCCCTGCAAGTCACCAGGAATTAGAAGGAAAGAGTGATAGTCAGAGAATTCGTATGATTAATTGAGATATAGAAATAAACCAGTGAAAGCATTCAGTAAACTTCAACCACCTTGCTTTTCTTTGTTTATAATATGTTATATCGCTCTATTCGAACTGCAGAAATGCAACGAAAACAAAAAACATTTCAAACGGCTTTTCAGGTAAAATTTTATTCTGTTTGGAAAAAAGAGGTTTTGAATTTTGACCCATTAGATTAGAACAACCTTTTTTTAGTTATTTTTGTTAACTTAATAACTAATAATAATAATAACTGCTGTTTAAATTTCAATTAAACAACATTTTAGCTATCACGTTTCTAAATTATTGTTGCAGCTATCTGTGCTGTTCTGCTAATGCCAACCTTATAACAATGAAGATGATACACAGCTACACAAGGTAACATATAAGCACTGATAAGATGCATTTAATTAATAAAGATTGTTTTTATCAGTCACAGATTTTCGCAACAAGGCAATTCATAGTGCTTGACATGATCAATTCAAAACATGTATGTTTCATAACTTTCTCTTTTAAAAAAACACAAAATGTTTTAGTTTATAAATTATAGAATTACTTAGAAAAAAAGTACATCAAAGATCTGCTGTTGTTATATCAACCTTAGAAACCAATTAGATCCCCCAATTTTAATCTAATCTGCAATCAAGCATGCAAGTATTTCATTTTTATGCTCCTATAATCTGGAACACACTTCAAGAAACCTCTAGAATTGCTCTGCACCAAACTTGTCAATTCTTGCTTTATTTACAGATTCTAAATAATATGCAATGATGTTTAATAATCATTCTTTTGTCCTTGTAGTTAACACCCTAGCTGTAGGCATGCCTTGTTTTTACCATGCTGATGTTAGTTGGTACTGATGTAAAGCTGCAACATCCTTCTGCCCCTGCAAATATCTCTTGTATCCAGTGTTCCTGTTAGTATTCAGGGGACATTAAAATGAAGCTGTAACCTGCTTTTGCTGCCTCCAAAGTGGAAGCTCTTACCATCTCAGTGGGGGCCTGCTCATGCTTATTCTGGTACTCGTCAAGATGTGTCTAAATGTCTCTGCAACCACTTCTAAATGCAGCTGTTGGCTCAGACAGCTTTCAGTGTGGCATTTTGTCCTCCATCCCTGTCTAATTTACCACTCTGTTTCCTCATGAATTCCCTTCTGCCTGCTCAAGGAGCTATTTTTTCTCCTGGAGAAAGACACTGGTGGCTTTGGAAGAGCAGCCCTCATCTAAACCAGACACACTGCCGACCTTCACCATGAAAGAGGAAACTCGTAAGCGTTTGTGGTATTACTGTTTTATTGGAACATGGCATGTAAATAGATGCACATCATATTGTAACCGAATAGATATAAAGTGATTCACCAAATTGACTTTAGCCTAATGAGAAATGTATAAAAGACAGATACAATATAGATTTAATTAGATTTGTTTTTCTAAAACGCTTTATTCAGAGCAACTACATAACAACGTTCCAGCAGGCTTCATTTCTTCCCGTCATCATGTTCCTGTGCTTTGATACTGATTGTCCGGCCTCAACACATTCACACAGTTGGCAGAATGATGAGGTTTAAGTGTCATGCAATTATCTGCAAACATCTCTTGGCACTGCATGTGCTACCTATTGCTTGTCATCCGAAACGCTACCAGCCTATGAATATTGCCTCAGTGACTGAAACTGAAATCACACAATCTATTTGAGTCTTGGAGAAGTTGTACTTCATTTCCTCAGATGATATAACAGTATCTTAAAATTACATTGTTCAGCTTTATAGCCTATATATGGGTGGAGCAAAACAAATAAATAATTAAGCCAATTAAGGGTGTCCTAATGTACATGTCTTTGTTCCTGATGCTGGTTTTTGCAATTATATGTAAAACACATCCCAGTTTAATCTCACATTAAATTTGCTACAATTAATTCCATGTTAATTTCATAGCTTTTTTTTATTTTTTATTTAGATTGTTATGCCTTTAAACAATTTGGGAGAGCTGAATTGATCAGGTCATGGCTTTGTAAGGCTGTGATTGGGTAATGTGCAACATTTGAGAGAAATGGAGGCAGAGCTGTGGATACAACTCCAGCAGTGTTTCTTGGGTGACATCAAGTAAAAAATCTAAAAACTTATGTTTGGTTCCTTCTTGGGATCAGATTATAGAAGGTGCATGAAGGTGTCCGGTCATCTGTTCAAACAATGATACACAGGTATGAACAAGATGGGCTGCACAATGGCGCAGTGGGTAACACTGTTGCCTTACAGCAAGAAGGCCCTGGGTTCAATTTCATTTTGGTTCTTTCTGCAAGGAGCTTGTATATCCTCCCTGTGCATGGTTCTCTCTGGGTACTCCAGCTTCCTCTCACAGTCCAAAAAGATGACTGTTAGGCTGATTGGGTATTCTACATTGTCCTTAGGTGTACTCCCTGCGACGGTCCACGCTGTACCCCTGGCTATCGCCCATACGACCCTACAAGGATAAGCGGGTCGGATAATGGATGAACAGAATGGGAATGTCTAAGAACGATATGAGCCTCAAAGAGATTAATTTGTTTCCTTGCACAATGTGTGAAATATTCCCAAATCAAAATCTAAGGGGCTTGTGAAGATGAAGCTTGTAAAATTGTTCTCAGTGACATAAGCTTTCTCTACTTCTCACTCCTTAACAAAGACTCTGGTACTAATTAAAAACAACAAAAAAGGTCAGATTAGAATGGAGACTTGTCTGGTGGTGTGATGGAAATAAAACTGAAATATTTTGCCACAATTATAATTAATACATTTGTAGAAACAAGTCGGCGATGATTGCAAGCCAACTGTTAAGCACGAGGGTGGCAGCAGAATAATGTATCTGTGTTTTTTTGATACAGGAGCAATTGGTGCACTTGACAAAATATTCCAAGACATCAGCCTGGAAGTTAATGTTCAGGCACAAATGAGTGTTGCAAGTTAGCATTGCCTCTAAGCATAATGCAGAAATAATTACGCATGGATTAAGGATGTAAAAGCCAATGTTTTGGAGAGTCCATCACACATCTCTCATCTCAGTCCACTAGAAATATTGTTGTCAGAGCTGAAACCGTTTGTGTGAGTGGGATTACCTGTGGGTTCACCAGTTCTGCCAAATATCTAAAGCCAGGAATCAAGCAAACTGTTGTTAAAAACCTTTTAGCAGGACAACCAAAATGACCCAGTTTATAACATTTACAAGCCAGTTCTCCCAAATACAAATTTGACATATTCCATAAACTAAATAACTGAAAAGCTATTAAATGCACGGTTATGCCTAGAACCTAGAAAAAGGGCACTGTACTTGAGCTTTGTTTAGCAAAGCTAGTCTCTGGCACATAGCAAAAGGAAAAAATGGTACGGAAAACTTTGGGTAATTAGATTTTGTTTTTGTATTAAAACTCATGGAAATTAGTAAAGTTTGGTTTTACAACATCTGAAAATATTTTAAACTTCTTCTATTGGCTTCAATGTGCAAGAAAATCACATATTGTCCGCAGTTCAGCTCTAACATTTGCCCATTAAGACACACAAATCTTATCAAAGGCCTCGTCTACTGCAGAAACCTTTTGCTGCTTAACATCTCAAATCAATCCTCTCTATTAGTGAAATAGTATAATGCTGACTTCACCATGTTTTTACACTTCCTCAATAGCTAAAACATTGTAATCGAGTCATTAATGTATTATGTCACACCTGAGCCTCACTAACTGATATTATAAACACTAAATAACACACCTTTGATATGTCTCAATAATGTAACATTGCTATTTAGCTGTTTTTAATTGCTTTTTGTACATAAGATCCCTACTCTAGCTCGGATCAGAAGAAAGGCTTCAAAAGCTGCTTGCTAAAATGACTATAGTATAGATGCAGATGAGTGAGAGTAAACTTCACTGGAGACAGGAATAAGGCGCTCTCTGCACACTAAAAGTACAACAGATTTCATTTACATTGATTTTCTTCGTTAAAAAATAAAACCAAGCGCCAGTTGTTAAAGGAACAGTTCAGATTTTTTTTAACGTTAAAGTTCTGTCATGTTATATTCATCTCGGCAGAGAATAAACTCACTACCACAGGTGAAGAAACAAGTACTGATTACTTTGCAGAGCTAAAAAAAAAATCATAAATATCCCTTTAAATGCAATAAATACGATTCCTTTTGAAATTTGGCTCAAGGTTGTTGTTTTTTATACTTTCAACTTTTGGCATTATTACTGGAGCATGACGCATCATGTTTCAATAGCATGAACCTATGGAGCATAAAGTATATGTCTTTACTGCTACAGACATAACCATTTTAAAATCATATAGACCCTTAAAAGTCAGATCTATGAAAAGCAAACCCAGTACCACAGCTGACCATCTACATAGGTTGGAAAATTGAATCTTCTCTGTGCCTACACGTAATACTTCCTGTTCATAACTGAGATATGTACTGATGTACAGAAAACAGTGCGTTCTTAGTGGATCGCTCATCTTTTTCCGTGAGACTGGGTTTACCTGGATAGTTTTGTCAGAGTTTGACAAACCTATTTACTCTGTGCCTTTCATTGCCTTCCTAATTTCTTACAGTGAATAAACATGAGTTTGAGCCTTTTTAACACAGCAAAATGCACCTGCGACACAATTAAAGTGATTATTTGACATATTCTGTTTTTTTAACAACTTGTACCAAAACAATACTGCTTTTAGAAAATTTTGAAAGTGAAAGGTTACAGACATTTTCTTTTCTTTTTCCAGCCTCTAAGAGTTTGGACATTCACAGTGAGTTGAGCGACTGGATCAGTAAGAGCAACAGGGGGAAATCCAGCCCTTCAAAAATATTGGTAAATTGTGTATTGGGTCGAAGGCATCTCAAACTTCCAACATTCTCCTTGTGTTTCCCTTAAGTCTCTTCAGAGCAAGCTTTTTTTGTTTTCATCTGCCGTCTGACAGTGGTGGCTGAGATGGTGGGCTAAAACAGATCCTATGTAACAACGTTAAGCTCACATTCAGTCAGATCAGTTTTCTTATTCTGTCCCAAGACAAGGCCTACAAAAGTCGGTGAACATGAAAGATGAAAAGTTTGTTTTGGATATTGCGTAGGTCCTTCCAGTTAGATCTTCACATCAGTAGTTGTTAGAAGCTCACCAAAGCGTAGACCATACTGTGGAGGGAAATTGAACAGACATTAATATAATGTCCATCTTAGAACAAAGCTAAGAATCATCGCTGAACAGTAACCAGGGCTAAATCCGAGCACATTTATGGAAAATTTTCAAAAGCTGAAGCATTTCCAAAATGATCCAAATTGCAAACCTAGACAAATGTAACTTTTAACTTAATTACTTTTCATTCGTTTAACAATAATGTCCGTAATTGAACGTCAAAAACAAACTATCTATTTAAGATTTTGAATAAAAAGAGACATCAACCCCCATAATTTGCGTAAATATGCATATTTGAAATCAATTCCTAAAAGATAGTAAAATCCAACACAAATAAGCGATAACACTGAAGACAATGTAACAAAACTGGTAAGAAATAAAAACGCTATTCCTGCCGAGAAAATAATATGACTTTTTTTTTTTTCCACTTAAGACCAAGATGGGGAAAGATGTCTCTGCTAACCCAAAATGTCATCTTGGATCTATTTAACATACTCTTACTACTGCTGGTTTAAAGGTATAAACCGAAAAATACTTAAAAACTTTCATGGTAGGCGTGCAAACCCTTGTTGTTTAAAAGAAAATTCTGAAATTCTAGGCTGAAGAGGAAACTCAGACAAACACCTAGAGTGATTACACATTAGCCTTCAAATGAATTGTCTGGACGCCAAAACATAGAATACATGTTTGTTAGGTTAATACTAAATTGAGGGTTAAAGGAACAGATCCTCAGACCACCAGTAAAGCATGGAGGTGCCATGTCATAGTTTGAAATTGTTTTAACCATAGCCGGTCCTGACAGCTCACTATAATAAAATCCAAAGCAAACTCTACCAAGTATCAGAGCGTGTGTAAGGAAAATATGAGACCATCTGTAAAATCATTAAAGCTTAAGCAGAACTGGACTCTGCAGCATCAAGATTAACCCCAAAGCTTAAGATAAATTCACCAAGAAGCTGCTAAGAAGATTTAAAGACCAGAGTTAGATCTCATTGAAAAGATGCAGATATCTATATATCTACTCACCTGTACAAGTAATAGAAGAAAGAGAGCAAGTAGAAGCCCAGCTTACACCAGGACTCCTTCTGACAGTAGTTGAGAATGTCAGCATTCATCACACTGACAGGATCGTACATAACTTCTGATCCGTCGGCCGGACGGTGAAAAAACCTGAAGAGAACAGCAGGTTTGGCACATCGACTCGACACAGTGTTCAGACAGCTGCTGTGGGACCGTACCTCCACAGATGGTAGAAGAGCAGTGGGATATTTAGGCCAAGCGTGACCCACTCTCCGGCACACATGAACATCAGGCAGAAGAGGCCGTGGATGGAGTATTCTGGTACCACCAACTGGTTAGAACAGAGACAAAAACTAGGGTGTATATCTTTGAGAGGTTACACGGCAAGAGTTTTGTGGGAATCTTGCATCGTTGCACAAAATGACCTATATAGTCCAGGACAGCAAACTCGCACAGAGAAACGAACACTGTCAAATTGGAGGTGTTACGGTTAGATACAACAAGCAGCTGCTAAAAGTGCACAAATATTTCCAAAAATATATAGACTGGATTTAAGAGGCTTATAGAAATCATACAAAGTTTTTGTTATGCTGATTTAAAACCTGGTATCTTTGCTCCACACCAACAGGAAGCCTCGACTGGATAGTGAGTTTTCCCATTCAGAAGTGTGTGCACTATTGTAATCAAGTGAGACGACATCCACAAATGTGTCCTTCTGTATTTTCTTTTTAATGGTATTTTAAAACATTAATTTCAGATCCTAGAAGTACAGTATTGTTTTGTTGTGTAGTTTTTTTTTTTTATATAAATTTTTAGATTACTAAGAGGAAGAAAAATAAGTTTTAGATACGTATACATGCAGGTGAAGCAATATAATTAGTTTTCAAGTTAGTTTTGTTGCAATTTGAATTTAAATATAAACATGTTTATAGCCACTTTGTTGTAAATGGAAATAATTGACATGTAGCTTTAAAGAAAATATTATTGTGATTATTGCTAACAGCTAGTTGCTGCTAACAGACAGTAGCTTCAGCGTTCAACTGCATGCACCCATCATTTGCAGGAAGCTAGAGCTACAGCTAAGCCGATGTTTAGGCACTACCAGGCTAAACTCAGAGATGAAATGTATACTGTCATCCATGTCGTCCTCAGTAGCAGTCAAGGTCAACTGAAACGACATTGTCATGCATGTGACGGCATTCAAAATTGCTCAATCTAATTTAGGAGAAAATAGATTGGTTGCACATCAAAGTTAGTTAAGTTTCTGCTCTACGGCAGAAGGGAGAGAGCTACATAAAAGCATAAGCTATTAGTCAGAATAATAGCCCTTGTTCTGAAACATCAGAGTCATTGTACCGAAGAGTATATTTGCATTTAGCCCCTCTGAGTCAATACATTATCTTGCCGGTAGCTGCATGTCTTTC
This sequence comes from Orestias chungarensis, assembly GCA_032876305.1. Taxonomy (NCBI): domain Eukaryota; kingdom Metazoa; phylum Chordata; class Actinopteri; order Cyprinodontiformes; family Cyprinodontidae; genus Orestias; species Orestias chungarensis. Next base: position 4,567,026 of record JAVLVB010000078.1, on the reverse strand, counting down.
AGGGTCTTTTTTTGTTAATGTATCTTTAATAGAATATCCTCTATATGCATCATATGAACATTTGCCTTAGATTTCCATTTCAATTTTGGTCTGGGCCATTTAACAGGTGAATCTGAATAGAACATTTCCGTCTACATCGTTCAATTATTACCCTGGCTGAATGTTTTAGAAACAGTGACCTCCTTGATTGTGAACCTCTTATACCATTTTTCACTATTTTCATCCGCTAATTTACCAAATTTAACTTCATCAATCTTTCCATCATCTATGACCAGACTCCGTGTCCTTGCTAAAACAATTTAAGCATACAGCATGATACTTTCGGGATATACATTTCTAGACATCTTTTTCCAATTTGATAGATATATGTTAGGGTTTAAATGCAACAGATACAAGAACTTAATGGGATCTTCATCACAGCCTGTCTAAAGTGCACAAACAATGCTTCTTGAGGACAGCAAAATATATGTGAATCAGCATGTGTGCGTCACGGCCTTCACAATAGTTAGAAACAGACAAATAGTCATGGTTGTCTGAAGCCCATCTGCCTTAGTCATTCACCCATCCCCCCTAAAAAAAAAAGGTAAAAAAAACTATTACTCACTTCGCGGAGCAGGTTGCAGATCCTTTCGATGTTTAAAATCCTTTCTCTCTGCAAGGTGGATGTAAAGAAAACACTGGTCAATAGTCTGCAAAGACAAAATGTGTCTAAACATAAAAATTGTCACAAAACATAAATGGAACCTCCTCTTGATTTGTTTGTTTTGTGGTTTTTTAGAAATATTTTTACATCCTAGCCTCCTCAATAAAAAGTTTTGGAGTAGAACAAATGTATGGGTAAATTTATTGTAATGATTAATTACAATATTTAATTAAATAATTAATTAAATATTGTAATAATTAACTAAAATACCAACCCCCCAAAAAAAAGTGTTTTTTGATTTAATTGTCTGGAAAAGCCCAGATGGACTGCACTCACAAACCTAAGCTGTGTAGCCGGGCCTACATTTAATGGACTTTGATGCTTTAGTGCAGATGTTTCGGCTGGTCAAACTAACAGCCGTCCTGTGACTAATAACGCGACGCTCAATTACGAGCTCTGAAAGGAAAGCCATCCATCTTTTATCGCATAGATTTGCTATCACACCCTCCCTGTCACTCTGATGTTTTATTTGACTCCTCATTATAAGCCAGTTTTCGTGTATTGTGTGTTTGAGCTTAATAGAGCAGTGAAACATAAACACCATTAGTCCATTAATTAACAGATGTAACATCCATTTGATTTATTGATTTATTTGTTTGCGTGTGTGAAACAAAGTTACATCAAATGAGAAACGATGCTGTGTTCATTCATGCAAGTCAAAAATTCCCTTTCATTATGTTTCAATAATTTTTTTTAAAGCGTCTGTGTTGGGTTGTGGCCCCTTGATGTCTGTTCCCTTTAGTTGCTTTTTAGAAAATGTGGACTTAAATGGAGAATCCCCAGCTGACCTGAGAGTAAATTCTGCCCTGAATCTTCGGCCAGCTATAAAGTATCCAGCCTCAGCATAGTTAGTTTGGCCTGTCGGACTCTCTCCTTCTTTTTCAAGCATCCCCCAACAACACAGAGCTTTAGCATGTTCCAATATCCGGTTGTACCCTACCAGATGGGTAAATGCATTTAATTGTATGTTAGTTGGTTTGGTACTGGAGTTTTAAAATTTTGTGCTACTCAGAGTTTATAGCCTCTAGCATCCCTGAGGTCTCATTATTTGTGTCAGGTCATCCAGGCCTAATGGGACAAGTTCCAATGAAGAACCCAAATAGCGAGCATTTATCAGAGGTGGGAGAGAAATAACAGAAGCACATAAAGAAGGGTGTTTGATTGGAACATGTTGATGTTTATCTGTTGGTTTTGAGTAATAAAACACTCAGCTCTGCGGCCTAAAAACAATCAATAGGTGATTTAACAAGACCGTGTCTTTAGAAATGAAAATGGCATGAAATTGTTTTTCTGTCCCTGGAAACACCATCCAGTTTCTATCAGCATTTGAAGTAATAGTGCACTGGCCTTGTACTATGAAGTTGTTTTTTTACAAATTCTCGTTAGAAAATACAATAAAAATGTCATGTAGGAAAATCGACACATAATGAGCAAATTAAGGTTCAGTATCCAGTACGGCGGCGAGTTGAAGAAATAACCAATTTATCAGCATCTTCAACTGTTTGATTTTTTTGTTAAACTCGAGTTTGATTGTTTAAAATGAAGAGAAAATATTTTGCTTAAAACAGCTTGTATTGTTATTAGTATTTGCAAGAATAAAAATGTACAAATTACAAGTTCGGGATGACCAAAACATGCGCAGGATAGAAATGACATGGTTATGAAAATGAATAAACACAGACTGTTGTGTTTTGTATCAATAAACTGAGTTTGTATATACTTTAGGTTGATAAAAGGCTCATATGCTGTTAGAATAGAAAATACTTCCCTAGAGTTTCTTGACCTTACATCTGTTCTCTGGCTGGAACAAAGATATGATTTAGCTCAGTAAATTATTGTGTGTTACCATATGAAGATGATACTGTGTTGCTTCACATTCACACCTTAAGAGGAATATCACATAGAGGGATGTCCTCCTATGATGTAGAAAAGGATTGAATATTGTTTTCTGTGGAAGAACTGGGACACTTCTTCCCCATCATTTGATGTGTGTGAATAAGGCCCGAGCGGTTTTGCCCACTATTCTTCGGTAAACCTACTTAATGATTTAACTGTAATATGAATAGATAAATAAATGCATGTTGAATTTACAGGTTATCCACTGTTTTTCTCCTGCTTTGATCCCACTCAAATCTACAAACTCTGTATAACAATACAACAAGATTTTGTTGTGCTGGGTGAGATTAATGTAAAATCACTAAACTTTAAATACAAATGATAGTAAAGTAATATAAGTTGATGTGTAAGGGTAAATGAAAGTTGGAGGGGTCACTTTACTCAGCCTTGGATCGACACTGCCTTTGAGACTCCCAACCTTAGCTTGAAACACGTGTTTCAACACACCCATGTTGGTTTTATGTCATTTATTTCTTGTTCTCAAATGTTTCTTGCCTTTGTCCTTTTTGTACACAACCCTGGCTGAGTGAGTACGGGTTTCTCTTTACTTGAATCCGGAACCAGCACTTTCTTTTTTCGCAGGCAGTTTACATGTAATTCTTCTTCTGTTTGTCCGTTTTCTTTACTTTAGGAGAATCTGGCAATGCTGCCTCTATAGACACATCAAGTTTGGGATGCCTAACATGTTCAAGTTGTCATATTACTCGACAGTTTGAGCACACACAGCATGAGGGGATCCCATTCAGACACATTCCCCACTATCAGGCTTTCAGTGTTGAAAAATCGGCTCTCAATTTTTCAGAGACTGTTACAGATTTTTACAGGTGGTGCAGCTTTTCGTTCACTTCCTGTTGCTGGCAGGCGTCCCCACACACCCACGGCCTATTTTCACAGTTCCCTCTCCCCCTCCTCACTCCCTCACTTTCAGTTAAAGGTTCACATGAGTGCTAGAACATTAGCTGTCTTGTGAAAAAGACATTCACACCTGCTCCTTCCTTGATAAATGAATAATGGCATTTTCTTCTGACTGATAATGATGCTAGTAAACTAAGTAATGAGAGAAAATTTATTGACACAGCACCTTGGAAACGTTTTGACAAAAATATTGCCTACAAAATGCAAATCCTAAAACTCTGTTTACTCTACCAGCTTTGCACCGGCACACACAACATCTTTGGCTATTCTTCATCATGACATTGCTTAGCATCTCAGAATCTCTGTAAATATCATACAAATCCTGCCATATTCTTGATTGCCGTTGCTAAAAGGCTAACAGCTTTGCAGCTTGTTAGCCAAAATGATGCTGCTTGTTATTGTCTTCTTCAAAAGGTTTTGGCAAGGACGCCTTTGGTTTGGTTTAAATCAAATGATTTGACTGTAATGGTCATGTGCAACAACAAAAACAGCGTTATTGCACTTACAGTGGATAGAAGTGGAAAACACGCAAAGCAGATGATTAGCTACATTTCATGGGAGCAATGTGCTGGCAGGAGTAAAATATTTCTTCTGGTAGACATGTTTATTGTAAAATCAGGATTTTCATAGATCTACAACCCTAAAATAAACTTTGGGTTTTCAATTTCAACCGTGAAACATACTTTTTATAGCATTTAACGTTTAGCCTTATGATTTTACAGCTGTATAGGAATTTATTTCGTAGATTTGAGGACAAAAATGGCTGTTTAATACAAAAGTTTTGCTGACCACTGGTTGCAGATGATGTTCAGTGCTAGTTTTTCACCATTGTGTTTTCCCTTTAGGCCAAAAACTTAATTCTAGCACTTAATTGTGAGCACCCTCTTCTTCATGTGTCCGCATTGGCTATACTGATTTTTAATTTTGTTATGAAAAGAGTTTTTAAAACAACCACCACTACTATTTTTATGTCCCTTGTACTGTTATTTGGCACATTTGTTATTACATATATCCCAAAGAAAAAACATCAGATCCAAACATTTTTTACAAAGAATTTAATATTTCTCTGTTATCATCTAAGACAAAATCGGCCTTTTTGAATTAAAAATACTCTTTCTGTTTAGAAAAAGGCTTACTTAATAGATTTCTTATGGTAACTCTGGGTGGAAACATTTAACTCTGACTGCAGCAGAGTTTGTCATTCTATAGACAGTGGCTTCATTTGAATGGATCTCTTTAACTGATTAAGCCAAGGAGCCGAAGTCTTTAAAGATTGTTGATTGCTTTAATCTGCATACAAATGACTTCTCAAAGAAACACTGTCTGCTTACCATTGTGGCAATCGCTTCAAAGCCAGGATCAACAATTAAATGAAAATTAAGACATCACTCTAAACTGAGCTCAATTGAATATCTGAAGGGATCTCCATACCACTCTTCTCCATTAAATTGACACTGATCTTTTACTCTTTTTGCATTAGTTTCTCATAAAGTCTAAAAAATCCTCATTTCTAAAAAGAAAGAAACTAAAAGGGTTATTCTAAAACCTGAAAGTAGAGATTTCTCTGTATTTTTTGGTTTTGCTAGAAGGGAAACAACAGGTTCTTACCGCTCTGGTGGGATTGCTCTGATCGATGGGGTTTTTGAAGTCTGTGCGGAGTTCATCAAATGCGATGATCTGAAAAAGGTAGCAGAATGGCGTGTGAGAAAATGATCCTTCCACACTTGCAAGGATTGGCTTCACTCGGGCAGCAGGCCGATACTATCGACGACAGCACCACTCTGCATCCCACACAGCTGTGGCCGCTTTGTTCGCATTGTGGTAACACACATGGTGATTTAGGGGTGGATGTGCACATGCAATTAGAGAAAGCATTGATCTTGCTGCCTTGTGAATTTAAGGCCCTGTTATCCACAGGAACATTCATCAAGCATTGACTGTACAGGCAGACCTTTTAGGTTTTTCTAAAATGCTATTATTAGTAGAAAAACAGGTTTCGACAAAATACCTTAAAATGTTCAATCTATTTTACATGTTTTGGAGTCAAAATATTTGAAGCCAGTGTGTTTTTAACTGAAATTTGGTTATTTATTGCATACAAAAATAAATAAAAACCGTCGGTCAAGTTAAGTGACAGTTAATTTGTATTGTTTTCCGTCTGATTAGTAATTCTGTAAAAGGATTTCCTACAGGAAAACAGCCCGACATGCTGATTGAGCTTTGGAAATAACTGTGCGGGCTCCTCAAAATGCAAGAAGAGACCGGACTCATCAGCACAGAAGTGAACGTCAACAATGAGTGATTGGCCAGAGAGAAACCACTTGTATGTATAATAGAAAACGTCCTGGTAATTTCCCCATCTGAGTCCATATGGCGCCCCCTCATCTTTCACACTTAGCTCCCTTGTAAACAGATGCAGTTTCCATGGAGACATGGTGAGTCCCTCACCGAGCGCCATGGTTACTCTTAAATAGAAGAAGAAGAAAAAAGGATTGGCTGTGAGCCATACATAGTTTGGGTGCTGCTACCGTGGGTGGAGGCAGACTCAGAGGGGGAAGGGGCACAAACATATTCCTGGTTTGACTGGCATTTTGTAAATCACCACCAAGCCAGACGCACGCCGCTTGATGCCTATTTCACATGCAGACACACCAAGTGACTCACATGTAGTCTCAAATACTTAGTCAACCAGTACATTAGTCATTTTAAGTCCTATAGCCCTAATGAGGCGTTTCATATTTCGCATTATTCCTGTCTCTGTGCAGCAAATTGTAAAAATAGGTGAGAGGTTTGAGGAGTGTGTACTTGTGTAACCACCAAACAAAGTGCTCGGGTCTCCTGAGATGTCTGTACAAATTCCACCCAAAGACACGGAATCGGATTCCCAATCGGGCAGATGAATTTATGATCAGCACGGTTTACAAAAAGCCGCAAGCCCTTTGTTTGAGAAGCTGTTTGTCGTCAGGTCTCTGGAACAGCTGACTGAATGCAGAATCAGGCAGCCAAAACTCTTTGCTCTGCTTCCTAATTCACTGCAAAAAATAAATTAAAATCCTCTGACATGTGCATGAGGGAGTAAATTATTAAATAATAAATGAATTAATA
>JAVLVB010000078.1:4522850-4554280 GCA_032876305.1 Orestias chungarensis | reverse complement strand
CTCTAATGTATTACGTCATTCATTGATTGGTTTTGTTCGCCTCTGGGGTCCGATTTCCTTTCATGTCAATTGTTGCTCCGCTTTAAATCCAGGGATGCATTTTAAAAGTACCTTATAATTGTGTGTGTAAGGAAATCATCATGCTGGCAAAAAAACACTATTTTACCTTATATACATTTGCAGTGATAACTCCTGTTTTGGAATGGCAAAGCAACAGCATAAAGGGAATATTAGCCATCCAGAAATCATAGATGTGTTAAATTAGAAACATCATGTTCATCGTCAGACCTTAATAACTAAGAAAAAAATAGAAATTCAGTTTCAGTATGTTTGCTGAATGCATCACACTTGATGTGATGGATGGGGAATGATGTAAGTTGAGAAAATCAATGATTTAGTTTTATCCAGCAACTATGAGGAGAACATCCTTTATTTCGGTTCTCACTTTTCTCAATAATTTAGATTTAACCAGCAGTCTCTTCAATAATTTTAAGATTTAATGTTTATTGAGGATTTTGCATTCAAAGCGGCGTTTTCATTGAATTTATTTAAGAGCCAAGCAAGTAACATGATGTTGAACATCTATTGTGTTGTAATTACACACTCAGCTGTCAATATTCTGTTTATAATATAATAATGAACCACTCAGAAAAGGGTGTTACTAGTCTTACAGACATTTACTTTTCACTGGTGTCAAAAGCTGATAAATTGGCCTCAACCAGAGTTTTGGCTCCATCTAGAGCCAGCAGCTCATAACCTTGAAGGACAAAAATATATATAATAGGTGTTTTCTGGGCAAGAATCCATGGGAACAAATCCAAGGCGGTTAGTCTTCTGGCCTGCAAGGTGAAGATGTTAATCCCGGGTTTCTGTAACAATCCATCTGCTTTAACTGATCTACATTGTGGAGACATTGCTGCATTTTTAGCGTAATTGTAATAAAGATGTTTTATCTCACAGAACCTAAAAAGCACAAGAGATATTCCTGTCTCATTACTTTCATTAAGCCTCCCACTAATGGCTTTAAGAAGACACCGCAGCTAAATCTATAGATTTTTCAGATCGTGAAAACATCTAATACAACAACAGCAACACTGTAAATTTATTTTGATTGAGACGGACATATTTGTTTATGATTAACAATTCTAAAATTCTCTGGCTCACTGTCACCTTTTTTGTGGAATAAATCCTACCAGCTGCAGCTGTAAAACATGTGTTTTTGCCCTACTATTTGGTCAAACACTACACATTACCCTGCAATGATAAATAACCCAACACTTTATGCAAAAAATTCTGGTTGCATCAGCCATCGTTTATGTTGCAGTTTGTTGGAGCAGCATCATTTAAACAGCTGCAAGAATGTGGTTACCTCAACTTAACTTAACTTAACTTAACTTAACTTAACTTAACATAACTTAACTTACAAGTAGGTTTAGTTTGGCTATAAATAACAAAATAAACAAAAAAGTACTAATTTAGATCAAATGATCAAGTTAGGGCAAACAAGGAACATAGCCAAATACTCAGTTATTGTGTAAACATATCTGCAGGCTAAGAATTAGCCTGCACATATGTTTTAGCCAGTACTAATTAAACTTAGTACTGGTGTTTTCAAACAGCATGGCAAATGTATTGAATATTTGAGTTTATTGCAGAAAAGAATTCAAACTTCTTGTTAAAATACTTCAACTAAGGAAAAATATAAAAGAGTAAAAAGTACTTAAAATACTACTGAAAGTATTATTTTTACTCCTTTCAAAATGTCACCACATTATAAACATAACCAGCAACTGAGGCTGTGGTTTACCAGCCTCAGCATATCAATAAGACTCATAAAATGTCTGTGGTGCGTTGGTATTCTGTGCCTTCTTGTATTAAAACTTGCTCTTCTTTACAGTTGATAGCGTAGACAATATCTATGAGGATCAGATTTATACAGTAATTGGATTAAGGTCTGGATTTTGACGCGGACATTTAGCTTTGATCTAAACTATTCCATTGGAGCTGTTGTATACTTTTGGTTGTCCTCCTCTTTGTCTCTGCTGCTACAAGTGTTCAAGAAAACCCGAATTCCAGTCTTAACTGAGCCGATCACTTTCCTCTACACCTGCAGTGGCTCTATGCTTTCCTTACTGCCATACTTTAGATTTGTTTAATAAAAGTTTGGAACTAATCAAAGTTTCTCCCTCGTGATCTGCATATTTCTACAACTTCAGAGCCAATAAACACTTTTTATGAGAATAAAAAACAAAAACAAATTGTGTCTGCAGCCTTGTAAATGTTGGGATCTCAAATTTCTCATTACAATATAATTCGTCAACTGGAAAGATAAAAAAAATCATCTGACTTGTTTAATTTTTATGTTTTCATCAGCCCACCTGTTTAGATTCAGAACTGCCCACAAGATGGCAACATATTAGAGGCTGAGACTGCAACAGATGGTTAGATGGGCCGTTCTAACAAATTCCCCAATAAATTAAATGTCCTAAATGTCTGTTTAATTTCATCTAGTGAATGCTTTCAGGCAGCTGCACCACAGCATGAGCTGTATGAGATCTGGAGGCGTCCTCGAAGGGCGATGAACACAAAACGACTTTGCAAAAAGTACTAGAGTCTGTACCTACATTCAGACAAATTTGCCGCGATGTTTGAAAACCGAAAAGGAGCATGCAGTTATATTGAAATAGTTGGAAAACTGGATCATGTCAATTATTTCTAATTGGCAACCCTCATCGAGTTAGGCTCTAAAAGCAATGTGTAAAAATCCATTATTCAGAAGTGTGTTTTTCTCACTAACTAATGTACACTGGTAACAGGTATTGAAGAATGGATTTCCACTGAATGTAATAAGATACAAAGCCAAAGCAAAATTGGTGATGACAGAGATCCTCTTCAGAACTGAAACCCTCTCTTTTTTTACGTTACTCAGTGAACGTTTCCAATTTACAAAATGAGTAAATGCTGTTCTCCATTTGTAAATGCTAAAATATTAATGAGATTTATAACTATATCGCCACAGAAAATAGGCTCATTATGTCTGTCTGCCTGATCATCCTCGTAATGGAGCACATTAAAAAGATCCAAAGGTTTTTACAGTAACTTTGCTCCACATGCCGCAAACATGTCGCATATCCCTCACATGTTATGTTGCACCCATACTGGATACAAGGAAACATGCAAATAAAGAGAAAAAACTGCTGATGAGCAACATTAACCTCATTTGATGCGATCAGAGAATTTGTGCTTGAAAGTTAGTGTTTAAAACAGTTTATTTTATCCTCATTAAACAATGAATTATACGCCGCCCACTTTACCTCTAGCCAATTGTTTGCCCAGAAGCTGGCATCCTGTCTGTTATGATCTGAGTCACATATTCCCGAGGAAGCAAAGAGCTTTAGGCTATTATCAATAAGTTATTGGAGCATCTGTTTCAATGATGCTGCCAGGAGAGAAACTTTTGTTTAACAGGGTGGAACTGTATTAAAAAGAAAAAGTAAACCGACTTCAATCTGTATTTATGTAAATAAAGTAAAATAAGCAGTTGGCAGTCACTGGTTATGTAGTAATGGCTCATTGTCCCAAAACCCTGAATCGATCTCACTTGGTCATCCCAAAGAACTCCATCTAACTAAGGATGGTCTGTGTGTAAACAGCTGTATATATGTTTACATGCAGGATTGTTGACAAAAACATGTTTCAGACCTGAAAATCTTAAATTCAAGCCGATGCCCTCTTACCGGTGGGAGATAATAGAAACCATTTCAACCAACAAAGCCTCTAATGAGAACTAGTAAAACCAAAAGTTCTGGATGAATCAAAAATAGCTCAGCAGCGCGATAGTCATGAGCACGTCTTTGAAAACCATGGATACACGTTAGTAGCAGCTGTTGCCATAGCAACTAAAAACACATCTTGTTGGGGTTATTTTTTTGCATTTTTATTCTTTGACTAAATATCAGCAGGCTTCACCATGTTCATGATCTTTCTGGAATAATTGCTGTTAACTTTGAAGTATAACATTTTCATTGAGTCTCCAGACGTTTTTGTTACTAGTATAATATTATACTATAAGTGGAATAATTGTTTTTTTGTGATTGCACTCACTGCGGAGTTCTTCGCTCCTGGTAAGTACTTATTTATTACATTTATTTGTAAGTGTAGGTGTAGTGGGGAAAGTGTGATATTCAGCAGGAGAAACAGTCCCACACGCCTACCTACTCTAAACTGAATGATGTCCATGTGCGCATTACTGAAAGGTTTCATGAACTAGCTGTTCCTCCCCTCCTATCTAAAGCCCACATGATTCAAGTTTCAAATTAGGGTCAAAATTGATGAAAAGCTCAAAAAAACAAACACCAGAAGGAGACAGTTTGGATTTTTGTTTCCCTACTTAAATAACGCATCCTAATAAATTCTATTTATCAATTAGTGCATCATGTTCAGTTTCTCATTCAGATTCATTTAAGAGGTTTTCCATCTGAGAATGCCCGGTAGATTTTAACATGTCAGTGACTTGCAGCGTTCACTCCTTCTGGACCAGCATGAAGCAACAGCAGACGATATCTTGTATTGTGTAGTGAGCATGCGTGTAGCGACAGTGGAGAAGAAAAACTTTCCTACAACAAAACCAGAATCCGGTCATCTGTCCAGAGAACACAGAAAGGAGCAGAGGAACTGATGCAGATGTTCTTTCTTTGTTAAACTAAAGTAAAAAGTTATTATCAGACGGACAATATTGAGTTGCAGCTTAGTTGATGCTTTCTCCAGGGAGTTTTCAGAGTTAGCAGTTAAATTAACAGTCACTAATTCAAACTGGATGTAGAAGAAGGAAATAGCTGAGTGAAAAAAAGTGTTAAGATCACTGATACTTTCCTCCGGCTCTTCTTCTAAAAAAAGTATTTACTTTAATATTTGATGCTTTTTTTTTTACTTTTCCCAATAGACTACCTGTGATCGATTCTCCTTTCTTGATGTTGTCTTCCTTTTGACATGGCCTGCACCACCTGTTTGGCACGACTGGTTAAGCTGTCAGACAAGTTGACGTATGGTCTGTTTGCAGGTGGAAGACCGCACAACCAGAAATGATAAATCTGCTCTTCAAAGCCTCTGTATCCGTTCCACTGTGGTACAACCAAGGAATACTTTGATTTTTCAGAAACAGAGATACTTGATAATTGTTATTCTTTAAAAAAATGGAATGAAAAGGAAAATTTATACCAAAATCTGCTAAAAGATGAATAATTTGGAATTCATTTGAAAAGTTGACAAGAAACGATAATAATAATAATAATAAAAGCTTCGAAGCGGAGCTCTCGCAGTAGCGAGAGTTTAGGCACCCCTTGTTGGCTGCCATGAGCGATTCGAGGATTATTCAAACATGCATGTCTAAGTCAAAGCATCACTCTGAGTATGTTTTTGATCCGGGATTGACATTCTAAAAGGACATAAAGGTCAAAAAAGTGGATTTTGCATAAAACACCCCCGTCAGTTTAAAAAGACTGCTCTGCCATAATGCTTTAACATTATTTAACACCAATGTGTCAGTGCATCCTTTTCATTTTAAATAACTTAAATGACTGCTGCTACCATTTTAGGTCTTATCTTAGCGTGCGTCATCGCTTAATGTGAGTCACTTCTCTCCGAGCTGAAATGTAACCATTCCTTACAACACCTCCTCGACATAAAGAAAGAAATGTATTTAATATAAAAACACGGCTCTAACCAGTGCAAACGCATCTGCTCCACCCGCAGCGGTGAGCTAACTGCATGTGTCGAAGTGTGTTCTGTTAAAGTGATTGATTGCCCTTTGCTTCACAATATTTTAATTGGCCCATTAAAACATCATCTGGTGACCAGGTGGTAAAAAAATATCTGCAGGATCTCGTGGAGACGGAATCACTTTAAACAAATGGTGTTAAAAGCCCTGAGCTGGGACTGTTCAGACGAGGATTTATTAGATCTGCACACTTGAGTTGATTTTAAGTAATCTCCAGTTATGTTTGATTTTGTCACTTTTTTTATTGTATGAAAACTACCTATTGATGAATGACTTATGATTAATTGGAGACAGAGTCGAGGTAAGGCAAAACATCTGTTAATTAAACTTTTTAATAAGTAGAGCTGGTGACAGAATACAACCTATTATATGGATTTTATCCATATTTTAGAGTGGAAAGTAAATAAATTCAGCTACTAAAACTGAATAGTTATTCAGTTTTCCCCCTAAATCTTTAGTTCAGAAATGTTTACTTTATTTCCAGTCGTTAGAATTGTGAGTATTACAAGCAGGAAGCACTAGAGAAAGTTTCCTAAGCACAATAGTTTCCTTGTTTTACTAAGTGTATATTGAAACCTCTTCAAGTTCTTTGCTGCTTACAAATCGAAATAATTGACGACTAAAACAAGGTCAACCATGATTCTAATCTATTTTATTAGATTTTAATCCGTCAAAATCAATATGTTGGATCGTTAAATTAGCTTGAGGTGTTGTAAGCTTTGCGAGATGTTGCATAATCCTTCTGGAGGTAATAAAGATTTACAAAGAATAGTTTGAGATTCCTGGCCCAACGTTTTTTAAGTCAAGCTTCAGGAGAGGGTTTTCAAATCTGTTAATATCCAGGTTTGGTCAAGATTTGTAAATTTTAGCCTCAATTTATCAGTATTAGCTAAAATATTTTCTATAGCCACTGTAATCCAAGTTTCGAAGTCTTATTGCTTTGGAGATGGGATACCACATAATAGTATGTAATGACCTACTATTCTGATGCTGTGAAGATCTATTAACCACAGCCTCCTGGGCAATAACATCTAGGTGGACACAGTTATCTTGGTACATATTGTTCAGAACAATGCCCGGATCATCTTAATTGATAACGAATTGTGACAAACCAAATATCTCATGCTAAGGATTGGATGTAATGTCTCAACAGTGTTAATATATTTAGGACAGAAAAACAACTTTCTAATGCTCTAATCCTCTCGTTGACACACAACTTTATTATACAAAACTGAGTCAGGTTATCAAAAGAGACCTTTTTAAATGTATGACCTACGTTGACTTATATAATAAATTGACCAGGACAAATGAATCTTCCTTATTTACCTAAATACACAATTATTTTATTCATGTTTTTAACAGAACCAACATGTTCTTTTTCCTCTCAACTGCTGCTCATTAGATACTTTCTCATTTTCCGACCATAAATATTCAGTTAAGTCTTTCTGACATCACTAACTATTCAAGTTTAAACTCCCTTAAATCCACTTTCCTCTATGATCATTAGCTCAGTGTTAACGTCTCTATGTCTTAATGCCCAAATTAACTAATTGATCAGCTCTTTATTTTTTACACTGTTTAACTTTCTTGTGAATAAAGTGTGCACAGTAAAATGTAAATGATTTAGATTTGATTTGATTCAATACATGAAGTGTTGCTCAAATGCACAAAATATATCGTTACTTTCCTGTCAAGGTTTGCTGGAAGATTTATCCAAATCACGCCCAGTTTTTCAATTTGCCTCTGAATGGGGTTTACCTGCTACAGCAGGTAAACCCCATTCAAAGGCAAATTGCTAACGCCGTTGATTGTTTGAGTGAGTCTGAAGAGCTAAACTACAGTGATAGATTGTGACATTAGTTAGGTCGCCTGAAGAGATTTTGAACAAGCTGAAGAACTTGGCGTGGTGCTTTTATTGCCTGCTTGCAAGGAGGCAGTACAAAAACCATTTGCATCAGTTTACTCCGAGCAACACCTTCTGTTCGCTAAAACTAAAGGGACATACATCACTATCTGCTTCCACCTACAAGCAGAACGAACCAGCTACACTGCAGCCACTCTATGTTTTCCAATAAATTGACATTTAAGATGATGAGAAAACGACAAACCAAGAGATTTTGTTGACCTTTATCATTCTATGAGTGTAAATGCAAAAATTTGGCTGTGTGTCTGCAGTCACCTGTTCTTCGAAACTGTGTGACACGTTCAAAAGAAGCATCGCCACAGGTGACAGAACAAACCGTCAGCATGTGGTTTGAAAGCGACTCCTCGCTTCAGGAACACATCTCTCTGCTGAGATGCTCCTCCTCACTCCTCCGGCACTCGCTGTCCTCAAGCTCTCAGTCTAATCTCTTTTATTTTCCCTCCAAGGTTTGACACTATTATCCCTTCAAGCCAGCCCTTCTAATCATAACAGGCAATCATGCACCTATAAAACAAATTAATACTGTCTAAATGGCGACAATATTACTTGCACAACTGGCACTGCAGCTTTATAGATGTACATCTGAATATTTCTGGGTAAGAACAACTGGATGGTAAAAAATACATGTATTTAGGGATGTTTTTGATAAAACTTAGACAATAAACACAACCTTTTTTACACTAAAAATCCAAAACAATTTGTTCTACCAATAGGAATCAGTGTGAAACGACTGACTGTAATACATTTCATATAATGCAGATCATTTCTGCTGGTTAGGCTATACAGGTTTAATGGCTCAAAGTTTTACAGTATTTTAAGATTTGTTTGCTGAGTGTCCTAATGTTTATTTGCATATTTTTTCATCAGCTTTTCAGCACCTTTATTAATTTTTGTCATGCATGATTATAATCCTATATCTAATATGGCCACAATTTTTTTACCGGAAACATACAATACCACCAAACAACAAATAAATGAAATTCTCTTCATATCCTTGCTCTTCCCAAATGGAATAAGTTGGGTGTCTTCATTTTTGTTTTTTGTTTGTTTTTTCTGATAAACATCACACCTTTTTTCTGATATTGAAACCTCATAACTAATACAATGAAATCACGTGAATCAGGGACCCAAACCACTTGTGAATACCTAAAACCAGCGAATGCTTGAGACCCCCTCCACCACAAACAACTCATAACTTCCCATTTCAATAGTTCAAACACCAAATGTACTTTAATATCTACTAATAAGTGATATGGATTCCATGTCAGCAACGTCACAAAAATAACAGAAAGCTATCAGGTACCCAAATATTCATAGATGTAATTGTTTGTGTTTGTGTTTTTTGTTGTGTCTTTTTTAATGATCACATATTTACACGTGCTGGACTGTCTTTGTATAGGCTGAACCTAGTCATCAAAAAATAAAATTGTTGTTGATAGTGATGCTCCTGGAGACACAATCTCATCAGGAATGGATGCAGCAGATATAATACAGAAACCCAGCAGGTCATAGGAATGTAACAGTCACGTTGTAATTTCTCTATGACACATAGCTTGAATATAGTCAACAGTTAAATGTCGGCTAATTTCTCTGTTTGCATTTCACCTTAGCTAATGTTTAGAGTCACTATCTTACATATTATTGGCACCATTTACATGCATGTACTGTACATTTATGCACAAATATCTTCAGTTACTCTGTTCCTAGAGTTTACTAACATAGATTTTTGATGGTTTTGTTACGCTAAACTTGTCACAAGCCCCTCGTAGTTTCTGTTTGGGTAATCATTTGTGTTTTTGTTTTGATGACTTCCCTGTGTTCATTATGGCTTATTAGTCGTGCCTTACTCAGCTCATTTCTCTTTGTTCATTACTTTTAAAAAGGTGCTGATATGTTAGCATATTCCTTTGTGTTTCGTTTTTTTTTTAATTATTATTCTTGCGTTCTGTTTCTTGTACATTTAAAAATATTTGTCTTTATTTACTTTCAGGTCTTTTGCCTTTTGGGTTGAAGATCTTTTGAGTCTCATCTCATTCTCTGTGTTATTTAATTAGTGTTCCACATCTCCTGTGAATAATTCATCTGGTTCTTTGCCATTTTCCACCCCTGCCTCAGTATTTAAGTTTCTGATTTTAAGATTCTTGTCTTTCTCCGCTGGCGTTTCATGACCTGAGCTCTCTCTGTAAGATCTCCTCTGTTTATCATCATTAGATTATTCTGTTTCACCACAATCTCTCTCTGCACTCGGGTCCTTCCTCAGCCCAAGCATGACAAAACTGACCTTTGAGACAAAATAAATACATAGAGTACAGATGAGTTTTAACCGTACCTGCAAAAGTTTTGATTATTTCATTTTAATTGCTCCCTTGATTCTCTGACTTATAGTTTAAAGTGTAGTTCAATTAATTTTTTCTTTATAATTCTCTCAAAATGTCATAACATTTGTTTAGCAAAAATGTGTATTTTTTGTAATTAAATTGTTTCAATTAATCAAACGTAATTGTTTGGATATGGGTTTTTTTTTATATCCAGCTATCTGGCTCTTCCCTTTTCACCTACATAACACAATATAAAGCTTTTTTTAGGCTTTTGCTAAAATATAAATCTGTTGCAATTATTTTACTGTCACATTAAATGCACTCTGGCACCCTGACCCAACCCTCTCCAAACTATAGGAAAAAAGCCTATTTGATTTGTTCCCTTCAACCTTTTTTCTATGTGGTGGGTTATTCTTTGCAATTAACATTTACATAATAGATTTCCTAATAAAAGTACTTAAATAAAACCCCCCTTTCATAAGGTATTGATTTGATTCGCTGATCGATTTTACAAGAAATAAAAAGAGAAACGTAACATAACCAGATAAATAATTGTTCAGTCAGCTGTTTGAGTTGATACACAGGAGTCCAGTAGTAGTTTGATAAGGCAACAATCTTTTCAATCCTTTAGCCTAAAAACAACAACCCATTCTAGTTACTAATCGTTAATGGAGGAAATGCTTCAGACTGATTTTAAAATATAAGAGACAAATGCATTTTAGACGCCAGAACTGAAAGTGTTCATCCTGTAACATTTCTATTAAATAAACCTCGCTTATTTATTTGTTGTGGTTTCCTTTGTTTTTATGGCATCTGATTGCACAGTTGTAGTTCTGACCTGTTTAGTTATTCATTAGTTTGATTATTTGGCCATGCGTCTAATTATAGGATAAGACTGAGCTATCCATAAGCCTCCAGACTAAAACGTACTGCACTCACAGCAGACATCCAGGTATCAACATCTGGGGGGGGGGGACAAAAACACACAACACACACACAAAGAACACACACGCGTATATACGCAACTTTCATTGTTTCCCCCAATTTATGTGCTCTGCATCTATGATGAACATGTGGATTCCCATCCATCCATTGACGCCGGGCTGCTGATGCGCAGTCAGGAGGACCAGCCGAGCGTGCTGAACGTCTCCTCCCCTGTTTCTGCAGTGTTGCTGCTTCTCGCGTCTCCGCTCGTCGCCTCTTGTGCCAGCGCCGACCACAACAGCGGCGAGAGCGAGGCTCCCGCAACACCAGCTTAACTTCTTGCTCCCAGTCCGCGCTTGATGTCCATCTTGTCCTGATCCGCTCGCCGGGTGGTTTTTCTGCGTCTTCGCCACATATACACGCCTACTCTCGAGCGTGGTCCTTGGTTCTTCTTTGCCTTTTCCAGCGTATACTTTTTTTTCCTTTCGTCTTTTAAAACAATATGTTTTTTTTATCTTAAACTGGCCAATTTCAAGAATTTCTGACAAATTGGATCAGATCAGATCCAGGAATTTAATTTATTATTTTTACGCATCAACAATGGCACGTATAGTCTGAAGAGGAAACAGATGTTTTTTTGGGGGGGGGGTTAGGAATTAAACCAAACATTTATGAGTGGGGAAGGTTTTGCTTTGATGATTCAAACAGCAAATTAAAGGAAGAGATCGGACTGCCTTAAGTTTGCGGGGTGTCTGCTAGTAAAGCATCGAGGAAGCGACGCGTCCTTTCCAAAGACAGGAGCGTTCCAGCGGCGTGCTGCGTGGTTGGCACGCAGCTACTGCTCCCAGGTGCTGCAGGGTGGCCACCGTGAGACCCTGCTCCAGCTGGGGGCGTCTGTGCCACAGCTGTGCGCACCGAGCGGACAACGCTGTTTGGTTTGATGGGACAATCAGCTTGACTCTGCGTCTCCAATCGAGTAGTTTCAGATGTCCTTTGTAACTTTGCATTTTTAACCATCCTTAATGCTCAATTCTTCTTATTTGTATTATTGTTTGTTATTCTTTCTAAGCTCATTTAAACTCTGCTGACGTGAATCGCTCTCTGGTGTAAATGGGTGTTGTACAACATCCCCCACAATGTGTTAATTACGGATGAATTTTGTCTCCACAGAATAGCATGAGGGAGAACTTCATCCCCTAAGGCTGCAACTTCCACACTGACAACTGCGTCCAGGTGAGTAATGGAGCAATAAAATGCAATATAATACAAGAAATAAAGCACCCATGCATGCGTTTGCTGCTTTGGGCTATTAGTGCCTGTGAAAACCAATGGTTGAAGCAAACCTCATGTGAGTTTTCATTCGACTTAGCTGTGCAGAAACCCCTACAGATCCCAGGAATTTGTATTGATTGTCTTTTTATGCCAGTGGTTTGATCTTACAATGTAGAATTCAAGAGCCTATTTTTAGTGGGGGTAAAATTACATTTATATATGAAATACACAGTGGCACAGTTCTTGCTAACCTTGCTATACTTTCTTAGTAAAATTCCCTTTTTGCCAGCAGAGAGAAGTTGGTCATATCCTAACATTTTATAGGTTTAAGAGAGCGTTGCCCTTTGCTTCTAAGCTCTTCTCCTCAGCACACCAAACTGATTTTTAATAGGATGCCTATCTGGGCATACAGGTAACTATGGAAGAAGATTATGTTGTATTCAATAAAACCAATAAAACCAATTTGTTTATTGATCAAATGTTTTAAATTGTTATCCTACTGAATGACCAAACTAGGGAATATCTGCTAACGCTCAACAGCTTCATTTTTCCACTGTATTTCAAAGGATCAGGGATGAAATGCCGTGTAAAATTACTTTCAGTACCTTTGGAAGAGAAACATGTCCACAGGACCATAGATCCTCCACCGTACCTTATAGGATTGAGAAGTCAATTTCCACAAATTCATACTTAAACTCCAAACCTGTATTGAGTGCCTCTTGCTAAAAAGCTAGCTCTACGTCCAATCTTACGAAGCACTCAGTTTTCAGTTAAAGGTTTACTAGACATGGTAGATGCTGGTAGATATTAAGCTCTGTTTTTAACTACAGGATGATATTTTATTAAAACGACATCCAATGTACAGTTGAAATAGATGTAATGGCTTAAAAAAAATACACAGCAGTCAAATCTGCAATAAAAACTTTGCTATTAATCTTCATGTTTTTACATAGTTTGGAGGTTTTCTTGTTGCATTTTACACATATCTTCAGTTTCCTTGTTGTTTGGGGCAAAATTTTGTTGAAGTTTTATTGAGGCACAAATTATACACATACTTTTGCAAAATGGGTCCGTTGGTACACACACCATACACTTGTGATGGTAGGACAGTTTACCTGCTCGCAGGCAACTATAAGGATCATGAAGTTGACATCTGATCACTGCTGATCTTTACTATCAAGACCTGCTGACCCCAAGATGCACTCTTTGCCAGAGATCTCTGACAGAAAGATAAACTTGGGTCAAAGGAGTTAAAATAATTTTAGAACTTTACCAGGACTCCAATAAAATTTTTCCACATCTTTAGATATTGTACACATGTTATCATAGCTCCTTTTTTTTTCTTTTTTTGGTAACCATAGTGATTTTCCTCTCTTTGAATAACAGAGATGGAATTCATGAGCACTTTAGATTTTTACTTTGTCTGTGAGCAAAAATGTACACAAAGAAAAGCATGCACGCATCAAAATGACTCATTACGTGCAAATGTTTATTTTCTGACCTTTGAACCTCCACTTGGCAGAGAGAAAAAAGTTAGATGAGATCATTCGGTTTTAACTTGATTTGATTTAGTTATTTTGTTCATTTTATTGTTTTAAAAGCAAAAATAAATATTGTCTCACGAAATCTCAAGGGCACATCCTGCTTTTCTCACCAACAATGACAAATGCTTTTAATCAAGAACTGCATGTTAGAACCCCTCAGTGGTGAGATCTACAGATTATAATGGTTAACTGCCTTTACTGTTAGTTTGTATTTTATTTGTGTTTTTTAGTTTTTGTCTGCCTTTTTATGTGCTGCTTTGGCACCTGGATTTCCCAACTGGGGACAGTAAAGGATTTTTCTGTTCTATTCTAATTGGCATTCTTCCTAAGAATCAATAAAATGCAAAGAAGGTAAATATTTAATTCCTTGCAGTTCTTTTGTCTTCAAAATTCTAGTGGAATAAGATGCAAGCCCTAATTATCTGTTGCTACCTGTTGGTTTTTGTAAGGAATCAATAGCATAACGCTGGAGCAACACAAAGATTGTCTGCCTTGATGCAGTAGTCAAAATGAAATGTTCTGATTCCAGCATTGCCACCAGTTGGAAAACTTGCTTTTGCCATAGAAAAGTCACCCACTCACACATTTGTGCAGGCTTGTGTGCCAGATGAAAGGGACTGCGTTTTATATTATGCATCTGCAACTGAGTGGAGGAATTTCACTGGTTTGACTTTCTTGTTGCTATCCATGGTGCTGAACCCCCTTGGCATTTGACTCAATGCAATCAGGACACAGGTGTTGTTAAGCTGTTGCACTGCGATGCCTAAATACACTCCATTTGTAATTTCGCTTATGAGCTGCAGACAAAAGATTACAGCTTAATTTATGCATTTGTGTGGTTTTCGGTTTTCCCTGAGAATTGAAATCTTGATGAGGAAATGTGCTCTTCCTGTTAGGCAGGTCAGAGTGCAGAATGTATCTCTCCTCTGCTGCATGCCAACGAGAACATGTACTTTACATAAAGCATTGCAAATCTTCCGTGCTGTTGATGGGAAACCTATTTTGGGATGGAGATAGTGTTAAATTTTTGATTAGGAGACACAGTTTAAAATAATTGACATTTCTTCGGCTGTTTCTCACTGCTCATGCCTCTGCAGGTGTCAATTCCCAGGGTAGTATTGGATGCTGTAGCCTGAATTGTTCACTCGAAGCAGTTAAATCCCGGCTGCTGAAAAACCACTGTAGGATTATTTTAAGGTTTCCCCTGATATTGGTTATGTAAAGCGCACAATGAGAGGTGTTTACTACGCTTTAGCGTTAAGCAGCCTTTCCAATGCAATTTTCATGAGCTGTGATTTGGGGGATGCTTTTCCTTTAAAAAATAATGTATAGGTTACCAAACCTCTTTTCCTGTTTTCTCTTAATAGCAAGAGGCATTATTCTTGGATCCTCGACAAACTATAGAGCACACAGTGGACTTAGTCACTTCTCCCCTTGATACTACTGCTGCCGTGTGTAACATTTTTTCAGTTTTGGAACACAATGGCGAATGTTATATGTTTAGGAGTCTAACTGGATTGTTCAATACCAGTGAATCAAACATAAGTAAATGCCAGTGTTTGTAGCCTTTGAGTTTGGAACGAACAAACTGGTGGAACATCAAATCAATTTCAAATGAAAGAACATTGCTATGATTGTATTGTCTGCCTTCTATGAAGAGGTCATTGTAGTAAAAACACTAAAAAAACATGATTAATGTCTCTTTAGGTTTTTGTCCTTGCAAATCAACAAGATAAATTGTATTTTTATTTTTTTTATTTTAATGTCATGTGATAGATTATAAACTGATAGATAGAAAGTAGAGGTTAATTGTTAAGGGGATGTGAAAACTATATACGGTTGACCTTCTTTCTCCTACAAACAATAAAAAAATGAGGCATGTGTATATGTTTATGTAGATATGGTTCGGATTTACCTTAAAACCAATTCATCGAAAAATCAGCTAAGATGACCATTATGGACATCTTATAGGTTTGTTGTGAGATGAAACACATTCTTGAAAGACATATAAAATACAACATGTGTGGTAGAAAACACAACACTTAATTTTATACTTTAGTGAATGCTTTATAGTAAGAAATTTGTCATCCTGATTCAATGGATCAAACATATGCATACAAAAATGTATAACTAAGTAAAAATTCTAGGCATTGTTTGAAAAATAAATTCAATATCAAATTAAAAAATACGTTTTACATCCCAAAGAGACATTATATGTTGTTTAAATCTCATTATTTAAGCTTATTCTAATATTGTGACTGTGGGCCGTACGGATACCCTGTAGCAGACTGTATTACAGTCAAACTATAGAAGTCTCTGAATGAAAGACTTTGTAGTTGTATAACAGTCTCATTAAGAGGATGATCAAGGTTTTCCATAAATGTCTTCATTTTTTTTGAAGACTCCTTATTTGTACCGTCCACAATATTCCCCAGAACAATAGCAGCATTCTAAAGTTTTCCAGCCTTTTTTAAGCCCATCACTGTGATGCTACTGCCCCAACAGATGATGGCAGAGAAGGTTTCACTCTCCAGAACAAGAGTTAAAGAAAATCTGCAACATCTTGCAGCAAACATTCAGGGGCTTAAGTATCCGTAAGAAGTACAGTATAATCTGTATAAGGTCTATTCCTATAGATGGCCCTACAGTTGTGTTCAGTTCAGTCTGTTATCCAGATGAACGCTGAGTTATTTTATACTTCAGGACAACCTCCACCTGCTTTTCCCATGATGGAAATACTGCTTGATCTGAGCATGTTTCTTTTAAAATCTGGAATCATTGCCTTTGTTTTGTTCATCTTGTCCATCTCTAATCCACGCTTAATGTCCTCTACATGTGGCCGGCACATAGTAATCTATTCCATAGCCTCAAAACAGCCAAGAACAGCTATTTCATCAACTTACTCACAATTCTCTTTTTAACAGAAACCTAACATTTGATAAAAATTTTGTTTTCTCTAGTACAGCAACAGTTGGAACATTGGTACTGTAATAGATGGTGAGGAATGATTACAATCTCAAGATATTGCCACATGTGCATCTGATTGGTGTGCTGTTATCTTAGGAACAACTGAACTGATTACATCGCATGCATTCTCTTCTTCAGCCGAGGCTGGGATGTTAGATGATGTGGTTTTCTTATTTCACCGCTCTGTAATTATCTGTAAGAGTCAGGGGTAGGATCCCGAAACCATGTCTCAATGTAACACACTGCATTTTGAGCTGTGTCCATGTAAGGGTCTGAATTTCATCCAACTTTTAAACTGACAACCTTACACTGCCTATTATAATTAAAGGAATCCTGCTATGCATCCATTTTAACTTATCTAGAATCAGTCAACCTATTATTTCAGCTTTTTCAATATTAACCAGCTTCTGTGTTGTTGGTCCGTCACTTTAAGCCCCAACAAAGGTTTGGATGCAGCAACCTGTCCAAAGTATTTGCAAAGCGATCCATCTAGAACACTTCTTATGATCTTTCTTTTTCTCTTATCTTACAGATGTACCTTATACAAACCTGTTAATGTGACATAACTTGATCTCCAACATTTGAAGAGTCCAAATATAATCATAACTTCAGACAAGGTCACCATGAGTTTACCACGACCCATTACTCCATGGATGTATATCACCTTTTTGCTGGTCCTCCTACCTGGTGTCACTCATTTGTCCCATGGAAGCTCCAGCCAGGAAGATACTAGAGAATCCTCAAAAAACTGCTCTAGTATCGGCAACTGTTCAGAGGGTGTGGTGCTACCCATGTGGAACCCACAAAACCCTGCCGTCGGTGACAAGGTGGCCCGCGCCATTGTTTACTTTGCAGCTCTTATATACATGTTCCTGGGTATGTCCATCGTTGCAGACCGTTTCATGTCTTCTATTGAGGTCATCACCTCTCAGGAAAAAGAGATTACCATCAAAAAGCCAAATGGTGAGATGACAACGACCACTGTGCGCATTTGGAATGAGACAGTTTCCAACCTGACCTTAATGGCTCTGGGGTCTTCAGCACCAGAGATCCTGCTCTCTGTCATCGAGGTTATCGGGCACAACTTTAAAGCAGGAGGCTTGGGGCCCAGCACTATCGTTGGCAGCGCCGCATTTAATATGTTCATTATTATCGCCATTTGTGTTTATGTGGTGCCAGAAAGCGAGACCCGGAAAATAAAGCACCTGAGGGTGTTTTTTGTCACTGCTGCCTGGAGTGTGTTCGCCTACATCTGGCTGTACCTCATCCTATCTGTGTTCTCTCCTGGGGAAGTTGAACTTTGGGAGGCAGTTGTCACCTTCCTCTTCTTCCCTCTCTGTGTCCTGCAAGCCTGGATTGCAGACCGTCGCCTTCTCTTCTACAAGTACGTCCACAAACGTTATCGCGCTGACAAGACCCGTGGCATCATAATTGAATCTGAAGGTGATGCGATGTTTACCAAAATGGACCTGGAGATGGACGGGCAGGGTGCAAACTCCCACAACAAGGAGGCTCTGGATGGGATGCTGGAGGGAGTGGAGGATAGTGGAGGGATGAGCGCCGAGCAAGACCAAGAGGACGAGGCCCGTAAGGAGATGGCACGTAACTTGAAAGAGTTAAAACAGAGGCATCCAGACAAAGACATGGAGCAGTTGATTGAGATGGCCAACTACCAAGTGCTGGTCCAGCAGCAGAAGAGCCGTGCCTTCTATCGAATTCAAGCGACACGCATGATGATCGGAGCTGGGAACATTTTAAAAAAGCATGCTGCTGACCAGGCCAGGAAGGTAGTTAGCTGTCATGAGGCCAGTGGTCAGGAAGAAGATCCGAACACCATTTACCTACAGTTTGATCCCTCCCTCTACCAATGCTTTGAGAATTGTGGTTCCCTGAAGCTGACAGTGAGCCGTCATGGAGGGGAAGCTGGATGCACAGTTAAGGTAAACTTGTCTGTTTGCACTTAACAATCACACATTTCAGTGTGTTTTGTAACCTTTTTATGTTTTCCGCAACAATGTGGCTCAGCAGGTTATGAGTGGTAATTTTGCAACATGGATATTTTCAAGACTGTTGAATGTAGATTGTTTCCTTGCCTTGTGTCATGTTCCCCCGGGCAGGGCACTTAATGCTAAGTTGGTTTGTAAGTGAGACATGTTGAACTTGGCTTTAGTATATGGAGCTTTGAATAGATAGATAGACAGACAGACAGACAGACAGACAGACAGACAGACAGACAGACAGACAGACAGACAGACAGACAGACAGACAGACAGACAGACAGACAGACAGACAGGCAGGCAGACAGATTGAACCAGCATGATGTAGACAAAAGGGCACTTGGACAAAGTTGTGAAGATAAATAAAGCAAGTTGAGTATATAGAACAATTAAAGTGAACTTGAAATACCTCATTACATTCTGCTCATTTCTGTTCCATCATATTAAAACCAACAACAGCATGGCTAAACTAACTCCTAACCTACCAAAACTTGTCATTCAATCCAAAATGTCACAATGATCAGAAGAGATTTAATAAGTTACGCAGCCATTGGGTCCATGGTTAGTCCTGTGGAGCTGAGGACATCCCCAGTTCAAGCTGGGAGAACAAATCATGTATTTATAGAAGGTTCTGAAAGAAATTCTGAAAGAAAGCCATCATAAATTGTGTTTGCTGTTTGGCACCAGTGACGTTGGTGGTATACATCTGGAAAAATTTATTTGGAATTACTTAGATCATAGTCCAACTTTAATGTAATGTTATTGAAGTTGAGGAGGATTAAGTTGAGGTTTCTGTCAATGAGGAAACGTGGTGGTGTCATTATCATCCTTAATTGAAGATTTGTGACAGGCCTTAAAAACTGATTCTCCATCCAGTCAGACTGAGGCTTTTAAAACACAGTATTGGTACACAGCATACTCAGGTATAGGCTGGGGTCAAAAGCATTCAGTAAAGTGTAAAAGGTTTAAAGGTGTGTGAAAAGTGTTGCTAGGCTGGTGAATTTCTTCTAAAATCTCTGAGAGAAATAAAACTGCCATTACTGCTTAACCCATGAAATATTAACTATTCAGCGTTTTGCTAAAGCTCCACTCTTTTAATATTTAATGAAATTGCATCCCATGGCACACAGGTGGACTACAGGACTGAAGATGCGACCGCCACTGCAGGCTCAGACTACGAGTTTGCTGAGGGCACGTTGGTCTTCAAGCCTGGCGAGACAACTAAAGACTTCACCGTTGGAGTCATTGATGACGACATCTTTGAGGAAGACGAGCACTTCTACGTGCGTCTTAGTAACCCCCGTATTGTCCACCGAGCCGAGGTCTCCATCCTGGAACCCAACTCCCTTACCTCCAGCAACAGCACAGTCGGCATCTCCTCACATGTTCCTCCGAAGGCAGCACTGGGGAACGCCCCAGTTGCCACTGTCACCATCTACGACGACGACCATGCTGGCATCTTCACATTTGAGCGCAACTTCACCAGGGTGAGCGAGAGCGTAGGCAAAATGCAGGTGAAAGTGCACAGGACGTCCGGGGCCAGGGGGAAGGTGGCCGTGCCCTACCACACCGTTGAGGGCACCGCCAAGGCCGGGGAGGACTACGATGAGGTTTCTGGCAAGTTGGAGTTCCAGAATGATGAGACCATGTAAGCATAAATTTCTTCACTTTTGAATACTGTTGCTCCCGTTGGTTTGATTAAACATCACAACCCACACATTGGATAAACTTAACAGCTATGCCAGATTATTGTACATGCACTATTCTAGTTGCGGATGCTGGGGCTATTTTTATGAGTCACAGATACCTTCGCTGGGAGAAATTTAGATCTTTCAGGGGGGAAGTGGTGGGAGGATAAGAGGATATAATTGAGCCGCAGATAATGAGACATTGTAGCAGATGTAAAATAAGAAGGGGAATTAAAGGCACAGGAACAGCACTCTGTGAATGAATGGAGAATTAAAATACAGCCCCTTGGGATTTGCGCTAAGCGTCTGATGTTTTCTTGTGATGTTGCACCGCAGACTCCTCTGCAGAAAACAAAAGGAAGAACATGTGAGCACCAGAGAAAATCAGGGAAAGTGTCTAGCAAAGAAAACAAGGAAGGGATAGCGTGTTGAGAAATCTTTACAAACAGGTGTGCGAGATGAAAGCTATCTGATTATTCACAGAGGTAGATAAGATAAGAGCGTGACGTCTCCCAACTCTGTGCATCAAGGTTGGCTCAATGATGGAGCTCAAATCAGAGAGTTGCATACAGTATCAAAAGCACAGTTGGCCTTGCTTGCCTCACTGACATTAAACCAAACAAAAGTTTCGGTTTAAGTGAATAAAAACATTACTATAAGCTGCAACCCACACTGACAATATTTTTTTTTACGTGAGGCATACGTTTCTCCTGTATTTGGCAGACATTTCTTTTACCCTGTGTGATTTACGTCAAATGTTTTTAAAATCCTTCCTCAAGTTAATCACTGTTGTCTGCAGGATATTTAGGGCCCTTAGCTGCCTTGCTCACATACACTTATTTTTTAGCTATGCTTAAAAATGTCTAAATTACAGGTTTGTGATGGATGCGTGTGCTCAACTTTTATAATAATAATAATAATAATTAGTGACGCACTATAAATCAGCATCAACATTGGTATTGGGTAATGTTAGTTATTTTGTAACATACTAAACTCAAACATGTGAATGTTAAAAACAATATTGGCTCAAATTTTTATGGTCCATCCCTTATATATAAGTAAGTCTCAGTCCCCACAGAAAAAAATGCGGGCAAAAATCCTTAATTTTGCTGGCAAAAGTCCTTATTTTTACGGTGAGTTCTGCGGCATTTCGTCCTGTTATCTATGATGAAAATGAGGGAAAGTGCAAAAAGGATGGGAATTGTTGTTTACAAGTGTCATTTTTTAGCTGATTTCTCCCCCAGTGTCAGTCAAAAGTAAAAAAATAATAAGGATCAGTAAAATCGAGAGAATTTATATAACTCTTTAATTTCTGCTCTTGGATGATATTTATGCAGTTAATATGCAGCTTTTTAAGAATTATGTGCACCCCACAATATTGTGCGCCCTTTCCTTGATTTTGAAGCATTTTCTGCGATCATTGAATTGCGTTTTTCTGGCGGGACTGAATGATGACAAACAACCTTTAAGTTACCTTTCATCATGACATGGTACAATGTCCGGTTTACTGTTGGTACTTGTCCATTAGGGTGTTTGCAAACTTTGCTCTTTTTGTGTTACTTTTGCTGAGTTGCATTTAAGAACAGGAACAGAGATCGTTCACAGTGAAAAAAAACACTGTCTCGCCGGCTGCAGTCTGAATCTTCATCTCTTTAACCCGTCTTCGTCTTCTTACTGAATGATATGATGATTGCACTAGCATATATTTTGTGTAAAAACTAAACCGTCAGACTTCTGGAGGTGTAAATCGTTTTGATTAGAAAAGGGCTATATAAGTAATGTCCATTTACCATTTAAGGTCAGACAGTAATAAAAGACAGTTACATTTCTTTGTAAGCAGTGTATTTTTCTCGTTTTAAGAGTACTACATTTGCAGTATTTGCTTTATGACAGTACAAGCAACTGTCTCTCTTTGTTTTTCTTCTTTTCTTTCAAATTTTAAAGAGAAGCAAAACCCTTACCATGTCAAGCTTATCACAGAACGAGTAACAACTCACTGGAGGATCAAAAGAAAAGAATAGAACACGTCTGCATAAGGAGAGTTTCAGGGGCCGTGTGTAGGTGGATCGTGTGGGCTGGCTCGAGTGGGAGGGAAAGCAGGTGAATTCAGGGTGTCAGGCAGATTGCAGAGCTCACCTATTTCTCTACTTTGCCTCACAGTGGAGGTGAGCTATGAACAGATCGGTCTGTATGTTTGACGCTTTGCTTTTATCTTTCCGTTTCCTTCACTTGCTCTTTGTTTGCAATCAACGGCATACTTGTGCGCTCCACTTTAAGCCTCAAACATCAAACAAAATGCCATTCCAAAGGTGAATTAAAAGGAAACTTTGTCAGTATCCAAAGCAATTAAAGCATTTGACGAGGGGGTTGAGAGAGTCCCAGAAGTTCTGAGCACACTGCAGACAAGCTACAGAGGCTGCAGATAATGAGTCAGGAGTGTATAACAATGTGAGATTAGAGCCAGGGTGCGAGTATCTACAATCAAACAGGAAGCGAAGGTGTGGATGAAATCCTCAACTAACCAACCAGGATCATCAGGCAGCAGCAAGCCCGCAGAGATACAAGTGTCTGCCTAATTTATGAAGGAGTCATGCTTCTTTCAGCAGTGAGATGCAGCAGGGAAGGACAGTCTGCCATCAGAAGCTGATGAGAAGAATACAAGTTGCAGATGTAAGGGGAAATACCAAAGCTGTGCTCAGCTTTTTCTGTGCTGCTCGGATTAAAAGGCGACACGAAGAACAGTATTTTGATCAGTGGAAATCTTTGATTAAGATCCCCAATATTAAGCCTTGTAAAGAATCCCCTAATTTACATTGCATTAATTTTCAAATCCTATTTCCAAGAAAAGCCTTCATCTCTGTGAGGCACCTGAGGCTGTTTATCACTCCTTGATGTTGAACATTAGGGTGCAAGCTTGTGATTCGGCGAAAGCTAAAGTCAGATTTCAAATCGTGTCAGTTTTCACTCCATAAAATCACAAACAGGGAATTAACAAATATGCATTAATAGGAAATTACAGTGGATTTTATTGTCGTTAAAAAATATTGACGTTATCCACATTGTAAAACAACAAATTTTACTATATATTATTTATATTTTATGTTGTAGACCAGCAAAAAGTTGTCTACTAAACATTTATCCAGAACTTCAGTTTAAAGGTTTATATATAAGCTTAACTGTGTATTTAAATGGATCCGACCTACATCTGATTAAGAACATGTGCCAGAATTTTTACCAGACTTATGTAGGTGCTCCTCTTCCTGTCCGACTGAGGTTGAGCTGTCTGATGAAGAAAGGCCAAGGATGCTTGGTCTGTGGATGTGCAAAGATGTTTTGAGGGTATGGATTCTTGGTGTGAGGCCCTGCAAAAACGTCTGTACGACGTAGACATTTTTCTAATAATTACATTTTATCCCTTTAGGTTTGCCATTTTTCCTTAAAGTACTGCATGTTGCGGGAAAAGCTGCTGAAACACTTATAACCAAAATATGAGATGCAACACAGTTTCGGTTTTGTATCTTATTGCCTCGGATTTCCACGACCAACACAGACATGCACTGTCTCTGCAGTAAATGTGAGCCAATGGTGCCTTTCTGCTCTGCACGCTGCCGAAGTTTATGTTTCAAACAGAGCTGGCTTTTCGTACAAAATATTTCCCTGGACAAAGAGCTGACACTCTGCAGCGGGCCTCCAGGGCCCTTCCTCTCTGTGTGTTTGTGTTAGTTACAGTGTCTTAAGCTTTCTCCTCTTTCCTGTGTGTGCGTGTGTGCATGTCGATGTTTGAGCAAAAAAAAGAGAGAAAAATACCGGAGGAAGCCAAGTTTTTAAGCCTTTGACACTGAGCCAGGAGGGATGGTTTAAAATCTCTGCGCACAGTTGAATCAAATTTGCCATCTAAATGCGGACGCAAATAGATTATGCAGTACAGACACAAACCTCTGAACCAAACCAAACAAGATGACATAGAAAAGCTTTTAAATTCAGCGCTTGTGGATTACAGGAAGATCTGAATACACTCATTTGCCACGTCAGAATGTACGGCCATACACTGTGTCAGGGATTGAAGTGGGTAATCAGAGCAATTACATAAGCAAAGATGAAAGAGTTGAGGGAAATCAATGCCCTGACACTCGCTGTTGCTCAGTTCTTATGTGGTCATGATCAGAGGCGGCGTACATTTTTCTAAGTGCGCAGATAAGATGGATGCGGCGCAGTAATGGTTGACAAACCGGTTCACAGCAGCTGCTCGCGGCTCACAAACCATGTTTCTTTCAGTCTCATTAAGGGACAAGGACAATTCTGCTTCATTTGAGCAGCTCTAATGTGAGACAACCATTCTTATAGCTTGTGCACATAGCAATCTAATTTTAACTCTCCAGGTAATTACTGTACAGGTTTTAGCTTGGTGGCACAGCTTTGCACGGAAATGATTCATGGCTATTTCAAGCTGAAATATCTTAACTGAAATAGCTATTCGGCCCATTTGTGTTTGCTAACATTCATGATCATCCGACATTTCCTCCATCATCACCTGAAGGAGAAAAGTGATTCTGTCACTGTCAGCGAAAGGTTGACAATGATTATCAGGAGCTCTGAATCAAATGCAGTTCTTTCATTCATTTCTCCCTCAGGATGACCTGTAATCATCCCAGTGATTCCTTCATTTTTTATATTCCTTTAACCTTTTTGAGAGAAAAAATGTTTCCTTTGGATCAAAACCAGAAAAAGTCTTTAAAATTGTTGTGTTTTTTTTTATATTTTACAATTATTTACATTTTATTTTATAAAATCACCTTCATGCAAATTGTCTTTGAGACAATGTTCAACTTTGACGCTGAAACTTTATCCTGTAACATGTGTTTTCAGTTATTTTCTGGTGACAAGGCCCAAGCAAAGAGTTTTTATACTACTTTATGAGTTACATTTATACAGTCTCAACAAAGTGATGTAGAAACTTGCTGGAGTTTTAGCTGCTAGCTGCAGCAGCCAATATAGCTTCTCTTTCCATGTAAAATGAGGTTCCAAAAATTTTGGGGTGAAAAAGACTTAGGAAAAACATGAATTTGTTTGATTGCCATAATAATAAGAACAAAAAGAGTAATGCAGAACAGGCTTTTACTTTCAAAGCAACCAATTTTAGTTCCAATCAATGCACCCTGAAGGAGTTTGATGTTGTTATCAGAGTATTTATTTCAAATACAGCAAACCAACGCTTTTTCATGCACAATGTATAGTTTTAACAAGATGTAAGTCTTGATTTAGATTAAAGTGGATATAAATCTTAAAACTAGAAATAAATCTTTCGTGCCTCCAAAAGTTGGATAATTGTTCTCCTCTTTGGTCTTGTTGGAGCTATTTATTCTTTATTTCTTTATCCATTTGAATTTTGTTAGTTTATTCTTAAATTTCTATATTTTGTATTACTTACAGAGCTTATTCGCAGGTTAATTATTGTCGATTTGATTTATTTTTGTTGTTTTATAATTTTTCTTATTTATGTTTTGTTTACCTTCTAAGTCAGATAGGAAGTACTGTGGGTCAGTCCACTTTCTATAATTGTAGGGGCCTGGTAAAGGAGCAGCAGGCATTTGGGTTTGGGGCCAATGGTTTTTACCAGTGCAAGAGAAGTAGATAGGAGAACAAAGGAAAGTTTGAACCTTGTAATTGTTTGCTGAAAAGGAAAATAAAACCAAACAAGACAGTCAACAAGTGTGGACCTTAAACTTATTTTGCCTGCGTGAAGAATCTTGACCACAGTGCCTTATAGTGGCTGATGGAACTTTTTGGGATGTTTGGTTTGACAAACAATCGCCAGTATAGGTCTATTTAAATAGAATAGTAGATTTTCCTAACAGACATTTTAACATTATAATGAGCTTCTGGTTTTGTTTTTTATGTTTTTAGTATCATTATTCCTGTCTCTTACCATGTTCACTGCAATTACATGCAGGTAGCCAGTTATGCATATTAGATGATGATGTTGCTCAGCAACATCAAACTAATTAGTGGACAGCCATTAGCTCATCACTTAAAGATGAATTGATCTGGACCTCTTTACTTCTAACAAGTGTATAAGCAAAATGTTTACTGTAAAGCTAAATGCACATTTTGTCATAAAGTGTTTACTCATAACCAAACAAAACCCCTCTTTCAAAAAAGCCCAATTATCCCTTCAAGCCATCAGTTCTCCTTGCACTGATATTGAGGTTCAGTCAGTTCAAACTATTCACGGGTTGTCAAAACGCATGTTCTTTTTCACTTGCTAATTCGAAAATGATGACGTGAAAACCAGGAAACAGCTCTTTGATGGCTGCAGTGGTGAGAAGTGTAGTCAGGTGGTAGTAAAAGTGGGAAATATACACCCAAATGACTGCTGATTTATTAAAAGGCCTTCAAGCTGAAGCACTTTTTCTGTGAATCTTTAAAGCTCTATGCAATAGTCCCAGAGATATGGAATGAAGTTTGGGGGGAAAAATCCCTTCACTTCAGTCGCACCAACATAATGTGATGGCTCATAAACATTAGAAATGTATTTGTATACAGAGGCACAAATTTATCACGCTACGACAAAACCTCCTAAACGACAAGGTTTGAATGTTTGTCTTATAATGACGGAGGTTCATCCATGACTTAAGCAATCAAAGGCTGGGATTAACTAATTTGAACTTGATAAGTTTAGCGCAGTCATGTACGACACCAGCAAAGATGCAGAAACATCACTGTGCTGTAAATTATTATTTCACATCATGTCAAAGATTACTAAAGCAAAAAAG
The DNA here is from genome assembly GCA_032876305.1 of Orestias chungarensis. NCBI lineage: Eukaryota > Metazoa > Chordata > Actinopteri > Cyprinodontiformes > Cyprinodontidae > Orestias > Orestias chungarensis. The sequence continues at coordinate 4,527,097 of JAVLVB010000078.1, read as the reverse complement.
CACCCTTATGAAAAATGGTGAGGGATTCTTTAATTCAAAGAAAAACCTTAAACAGCTTTATTATGAAGACAGTAAGAAATGTGAAGTTTATAAAATAGAACATGAATCGGGCAGATAATATTGGATTAACATTAATAAAAATTTACTATAAAATTATTATTTAGCTGTTAAACTGTATGGTATGTTGCTAAATAACCCAATTAGGATGTATGAGTAAGAATCTGACCTTCAATCTTCTGCAAAGTGCTGAAATGAAAAAAATTAAAAAAGAAGAGGGACATCCTGTTTTATACATAAAAATTGCAGTTTTCCTCTTGATTAAGTTCATTTTCTTTAAACAGCCAGAAACATAATACTTAGACCCACTCTGACACTCCTACTGCACTGGGAACAAACCTTTGCACACAGAGAGTTGTACACACTTCCCTGGCCCTAATCTGGTGTGTTAGCTGAATCCTCTGCTGTGTATGTAGGCGCTCCTCTACGATGAGAAAACCTGCAAGGTTTAAAGTTGGATGAGGAAAAGCCCTAGATCCAAAGATTACTGCAATAGATGGGGAAAATGTATTTAATGGGTTTTAGATCTCATAAAATCTAGAAAACGAGGATGAAAAAGATAAGTACAACATCGCAAATTGGACTAATATATCAAACGACTAATAACAATGTTACAATAAAGAATATTTAAAAAGTGTTAAATAAACTGCTTTTGTGCCCTTTTCTTGACTTTTTATTAGGGGTTCTGTTTCTGTTCATACAGCTCATACAGTTAAAGTCTTTAGTGCATTTCATACAGAGCTCTTTAAGTTCACGCAATCTTCTTTCTTTTGTACTTCTCTTATAAATGGACTCCATGTTAAGCTACATAATAACAATAATGTTTTCTATTCTTAAGATACTATATGCAGACTCTCCGTCTGTGCTGTAGAAGATTCACTTACGTCTGCATGCAGATTTCTTTGAGCCCCTCTAATTAATAGCAGCTGTGGCTATTTTCTTTCTCTCTGTTTTTGTTGGCTAATACTAATTAAAACCCAACTTCACATTATCCCAGGTTCTAGGTTGGTCTTATGTATCAAGATGGGATTTAGTTTCGCAAAATATACTCAGCATTGGTTGGTTGTCTTTAACAAGTCTTAAACAATGAACAGTTAAGGTTACTCTAAAAGGACATTTTCACTTGTAAAACATATAGTAGAACATATACAACAATAAACCTCCTGTTGAGGATCATGAAGCTTAGGTATTTGTTTAATGCTGTCTTTGTTTAATGTATGTTTCTTGGTGAAAAGGGCCCACAGTCTGGCTTCAAGCAGACGGCATGAGGCTAACTTGAACACAAAGGCATACAATGAATGAACCTCTGAAATGTTAAGCATCTTTTCTAGATTGCTGCAGCATGTTTTGAAGACAGAATCTTAATGAAAAGTTACAATTTGATGTTTTAAAAATCCCTGTTTTAGACTTTTTTGCTTTAGAAGTACCGGTTTTCGACTCTGCTAAGAGACAGTCTCAGTTACAGCCCTTATACCGCCCAAGGGGCTAAAGCTGATTCTCTCTTTCTTCTGTTAATCCTGTGAAACAATTTAAACAAAAAAGACTTCTCTTTTTTAACTTACATTATCAAATTTTTGTACAATATAAGAAACTTGTGGCAGTTCTATTATTACTGCTAAATGGAGCCAACTGCACAACAGTGTACAACAGAAACTAGCCCTCAGAGCACCGACAGAGTTGTTCATGTGTTTGACATCTGCAACAGTTCAGGACTAAAGTTACAAGTTTTCTCAGAAATTAATCCAGTTTTTAGGCGACTGGCAGTACATTGAAATGTGAAAAGCTTTAGGCGGGAGCTATGAAGTTCTGTTAGAGCTCTTCAATACTTTTGACAATGACCCAAATTTGATTGATGCTATAACTTCTTACACACAAAAAACATAGATATAACATAAATCTGCTGAATAGTTATATCACATAATAATGCATTCTGAAAGAAAAAAAGAAAGGCTTTTAATGTCTTAATTTTTTTACAAGATAAATAAATCTGGTTCTTTAACAGGAGCATACACATTTAAAAAATAACGAGTCGAAGATATTTATTAACCAATATACATTTATTATAAATTAGTATTTGGGTTTCAGTGCGGCCCCTCTCCCACCTGTTGCTGCAATTCTGGAAAAGATGTAATCTTCATTACAATTGAAAGAGGATGAATTGCTTTTTAGAAATTTTAGGGGTATAAAACACCGCAGAAGGTCAGTTTTGGTATTCTGTAGAAGAGTTAACAGAACAATAAGTTCTGAGAGTTAATGTGTCTGTCTGTAAAATAAAAAGCGAGTTTCGACTCAAATAGACCAACTCACAGCAGATTGTCAGGCTTCTGATGTTTCTTTACCGTAAGTGCAAAAAATTATCATTGTTATTATCAATGTTAGCGATGATAATGATAAACAGAAATAGTCATTGCCGTTGCTTCTTTGTGTTTGAAATGAAAAGTTACACCATTGTTATTTTGTATCCTGTTTTAATACAATCATGCAATAAATCTCATGAAGTCAGAATATCATAATGGGCCTAATGCATCTTAGGGCTAGAATAAAAGGCTGTTTGGTGAGAACACAGGACATTAACCCAAATAGGAATTTAGCAAATGGATGAGAAGATTGTTTTTCAGAGCATCTCCTGTGGGAAAACTATAAAACCATTACAGCACACAACATCACACAAGAAGAAAATGATGTACACTTTTACTTCTTTATAGTGGAAAATTAATAATATGTAAATTAATGAAAAATAAATCAGACATATGCCGTCATTGGTGCCAAACAGGTGGAAAAAAATACATCTGAAAGGTGGTTCCAAAGTTGTTCTGCATATTGAATAAAGCACCTCTTTTATTTATGAGGGCATTATATGGTTTGAGCCTAAAGACAGCCTCCTGGGTTTAGCAAAGCTGGAGATACAGAAACAAAACACCCTGCATGAAACTTTAATGCAGGGAACGTTCCACCACTTCCAATAAGACTGATTTTAGGTACCACAAGATATCCACCAGAATGGATTTTGTATTGGCTTGTACTCCAACATTTGAATTTGAACAGCAGTTTTCTCTCCAAACTTTATGCCATAACATTGAGTCATTGCTTGATTTGAAATGAACCTTTATAATTTTATACTTAAAAAAAAAGCCTAAATTAAAGCCCAAACTATACAAAAGATTACCCTATAAGTCAAAATCTCTATAAAACGAGAAACATAATTATGTAAAGCCTATTATGATGGAACCAAATAAGCCTGGTAATAATGAACCAGAGTCAAAACCATTGGGGGAATTTGGTATTTATCTACTTTTGCTTTGTAAGACTTTGTGAAGTTGGGTGACTGTGTAAAACTACAATCTTGTTTTTGGTAAATGTAAGAAATCAATATCCAACCTGACAACATTTTTACAATCAGGCAGCTGCTTTGTATAGAACAGCTCACTCTAGGAATGTCCGCTCTCAGAAATGTTTAACTTCACTTTTTAAAGTGTTCATACCTGGAAATTTCCTCCAACAAGACCGAAGCCTTGTTTTGTAAGATCAGATAAATTCCCCCAGTCAATTTAAACGACTGTAACCTGAATTTCAAACTACATTTTAGCCATTTTTTACTTGCTCCAATTAAAAATCAATTACATTTAAGCTAAAGCTAACTTGGAAAATTAATCACTGACCACTAGATAGTATATGATTTGGGAAAGCTTTTAATGCATTTTTGGAAAAATTAGCAATTGATTTTTTTATTTGCATTATGGGTCACGTGTGGATCTGTAAAACCACGGAAACCTAGATATATTTTTCCAGACTGAAACACATTTTTTATTATTGCAATAATGAGTTGAAAAACATACCTAAAATGGGATTTTGCTTAGCAAACATCCCTCATTAGGATTTGTTACCTGAACTTTTCTGAAACCTTAAATCATTTCCTTTTATGTTTGAAACTGCAAAATCCAGAAATTCATCACCAGCTAAAGTAGGTTCACATACATTCAATCCAATTTTTCAAGAATGGAGTCAACAGCTTATTTACCACTCATATGCGCTACTGTTATTTAAGTTACTCAAGACCTTTTAAATATTTTAGCAAGATTCAAAAATACTGCCAAATCAAATGATACACTTTGCAAATGCTCGATCTGCACCTCTGAAGATAAATTAACCATGCAGAAAATGATGACCACCTAACCTTTCAAAATAATTAA
>JAVLVB010000078.1:4468012-4522750 GCA_032876305.1 Orestias chungarensis | reverse complement strand
AATTTTTTTCATCAAAAGTCCTGTAGCATTTCTTGATTCTCCTTAGCTTCATTTTCTTTTCTTAAAAAAAAACATTAGCATTTCTATGTAAAATAACTTATGGATGTCTGTTATTGTTTTTTGTGTGTGTCAGCTGATCAACTATGCCCATTAATAACTGATTTTAATATTACTGTACGCATTCCACTCCAGGTGTGTTTTTGATTAACTTTCTTAACCAGGCCAGCATTGATTAGATGTGTTTTAGATGTTCCTATGGTGGCATCATTAAACTGGAGCTCTGTTTATCACATTCTGGGATGAACTTTATGGCAAATACTGGAAATACCTTTATACATTGCAGTCAAAGAAAAAAACTGAACGATTTTCAATTACTTTAGTCAGTTTTGAAAAATTATCGCCACAGACCTAAAGCTGTTTGCATTTGCTGCTGGTGGTGTAATGGTGTCAAAGATATTTACACTTTGCTCCCCTGAGTGGTTTGTTGAACATGACAATGGGTTCTCTGTATTCCAGACATCCATAGTTAGATCTTAGTCCGAAAGGACGTGATACAACTTATGGATGTGAAGCTCATAGATCTGAAACATTTGCGTGTTGGTTTCATGCAAATGAGAATGACTATCTTCAAACTTGTATGTAACAGAGAATGAAAGCGGTTTTTAGGTCGAAGGGGGTCCAGCCTGGTAAAAAGAAGGTGTGCCCTAATTAAATTGTTCATCAATGTAAATCATAAAGTAGCTTTTTGCTATTTTTAATTTGTACCTGTTAAATTTCACCTGACAAAGCTAAAACATGGAAACATCTTCAACAGTTTCATTTGTTAATCTCTGTGGGCAACAATCTACTTCGTGAAACAAAGCAGCTACCAGGTTAACCTTCGGATTTTTATTTTAAGACCCAAACGGGAAGCTTCAAAGTAAACAAACCCTGCGCAGAAACTCTCCCTTTTATGTCTTTGCGAGGATTCAAGGCTCCAGAGCGATTCGCTCTTCTCCCACTGCCATGACTCTCCCTGACATTAAATAGAGGATGACGTGATCATTGGTGTTTAAAATAAAAATCCTGTGTTCTGCGAGCGAACACTCTCCCTGCGCGTTGTCAGACCCTGAGTGCATGTGTGTAGACAGAAATAGACATCCACCCACATATCATTAGGGAGATGCAGGGAGACAGAGAGAGAGAGAGAGAGAGAGAGAGAGATGGACTGTGACAGCGTAGGAAAGTGGAGCGAGCTGAAGAAAAATATGGTGGTCACAGCTTGACATGCAAGAAATGCATTTCTAGGTAAGGCTTGGAAGTTTGCTCGCACTTGCTGGGTTTCCTCAGGAAGCGGCTCTTAATTTCCACAGAGAACTTATCTGATCATTTGAATTAGGATATGAAGTGTGTGGGAGGGGTGTGGGCCATATATTGCTACACTTGTACTGTACTTTAATCGATTTAATGTTGTAGAAGGAGTCCGCCCTCTTGTGGAGCGCTGAGCAAAACAAAAAAATCCAATTTTTTTTACTGCATTTCAGATTGTTTTGTGGAGCTCTTTAGTTTCCATTTTCTTACCTAACAGTTTCATGATTCACCGTGTAGGCAGAAGCATTCGTTGTATCTGAATCTGAATAAACCATCATCAAGTGTTTGGAAGTTATTTTTAAAATAATTTTCTCACACTACCAGAGCTGATTAATCATTTATAGATACTAATCAACTCATTGTTTTTAGCTATTCCTTTCTTATCTATCTTTAGGAAGCTGCTGAATGTGAAGATTATCGACGACGAGGAATATGAGAAGAACAAGACGTTCATAATTGTGCTGGAGGAACCCATACTGTTGGAGGTGGGACAGAGACACGGTGAGTCTCGAGTCACAAGTCTCTCCGTGTTTAATGGTACAGATGGTAGAGATGTTCTCTTTCGGTTGTCTGCCACCTACTTTTTTAATGGCCTAGAGTAACATTTTGGTGTGATGTGACCAGAGAGCTTCTTCCACAGTTTTGCTGCGTCCCCTTTACGGTCTGTGGGAGAAGTGCAGTTCTGTATTTCCTATCTCTTAACTATGGCTTTTTTGTTCCAATTACTCCATAGATTTGCAGGCCAGATTATTTAACCTGAGCCATAGACCCCTGCAGCTTCTCCATACTTCCCTATAGGCCCATTGGGTGTTTTTTTTTTTATTTAGTCTTCCTGTTCTATAAGATAGTTTAGTAGATCTATAGTTTAGTGTAGCCAAACCTAATGTAAGCACAGAGATCATGATTGAAAACAGTTGTTTTTGGTTTGCCATTGCATATTATGCCGATTTTATTGTGAGGGTCTAGTGTCTGAAGCGGTCCCCTTGATATCACTTATTTAATAAGGTCATTACATATGAGAAAGGCAAAAAAATAGAGGTAGCAAAACACAGCACAAATATGTACGGAATTGCAAAAACTGTGACTTTCGTTAAAGTGGCTACTACAAGGCAGCTTTCTCCACAAGTTACGTTCTCTAACTGATCTAAAAGTCCAGGAGCAAAACAAGTGAAGAACAACGTGATCTGCATCCCCCAAAAAATTGTTGTCAAGATGTGTTGAGATTTCAAATGATTGTTTTAAGCCTAAAAAGGTAAAACAGAAAAATGAAAAGTCAATCTTTTCCTGCGTTACTTCCAAATATTTGTATTATTAGTATCATCATCTGCATGGATTTAATTTGGCAGTCAACTGTGTTACAAGCATTGGAAAGCCTTCTTGTTTGTAATACGCTAAAGACATCATGATCTGCTGAAACTTGGCTTCAAAAATGTACTCTAATTCAACTTCTTTACATTTTTATGGAATAACCCTGGTTATCTGTCTTGGTAAGTTTGAAGTATTTTTCTCAGACCTCATGATGATTTTTGCAGGGGACACCAACGATAATAAAATGGCGGTGGAACCAGAGGATGTGTCAAAGATGGGCTGCCCTATTCTGGGAGAGCACACTAAACTGGAAGTGGTCATTGAGGAATCCTATGAATTCAAGGTAACTCGAAACAAGCTGTTTTCTGTCCCTAAACAGGATTTCTTATTTCAAGTTTTTCTTGGCCCATAAACACCAGAAATCCCAGGATATATCCCAGGATATATTTAAAAAAAATAAGAATAAAAGAAAAATATTGCAGAAAAAGAAGATACTGCTGTTTTGGAGCTTAGACGTAGTGAATCCAGATCTGCGGCCTCTGGTTTGATTTATGCACTCTGCTAATCCAATCGGAGACCCCCAGATTACATCTCCATAACTTCGGTCTCATTATTGCTAACGTTACAGCCACAGGACACATTGTGTTGCAGGATTTTAGTGCCGAGTAAAGTGATGCCTTAGTGTAAATGGGCTGTTGTGCTGCTTTAAGACTATTTAAGAGCATTTAAGCTGCTACATGATACAGCTCTGAGACTCCCGGCTCCACTCCCTGGCTGAGTTTCCTGTGGGCCAGTTTTACGCTGGCATAAACCCCAGCACAACCCCACCTCCCTCCAAATCTGGGTTTATGACTCACTGTGCGCCAAAGTGGGATGAGAGATGTCGGTAATTGTAGCCCCGGTCACTTCATCAGGGTCTTCAGAGTCACTTATTGCTAAGCTTATACCGATAATGGGTGTCTTATACCTGTGAACGCTGCTGTCTTGGGCGTCTCCAGAGCACGGTGGACAAGCTGATCAAGAAGACCAACCTGGCGCTGGTGGTGGGGAGCAGCAGCTGGAGGGAGCAGTTTGTCAGCGCCGTCACTGTCAGCGCAGGTGAGCCACACAGTCTGTTCCGTCCAATGAGAGCAGACTTGTACAAGGCTAAACGAGTCAGGTTCACCAGTTGCCCTGCTGTGCTTTGTTTTCGTTGACATTTCTTCATTAAGCTCCCGACTGTTTCGGTTTAAAGTTTTGATGCCCTTTTGCGATTTTCTGTTTATTTACTGCATCTGTTTGGAGCTGACAGCTGATTAAAAATGCATTATGTGCTGAATCCCTTATGAGATCCACCATGAAACCTGCGTCGGCCAACTCTTCCCGGACAATTTATGCCACTCTTAGTGGTGCTTCCAAAAGCTGTTTGTTTAGCTTTGTGGATCTCACACAAAGGCGTCCGTGCAACAAATTGAATTTCACAGTGCAGAAATCTAGTTTTTAGTTAGAAAGTTGCAGAAGACAATACATGACAAATGAAGTCAGAAAAAATTAAGGCTCAGACCTTATGATTGCATCATTCTGTTTTCCTTTTTTATTTGAATCTATTTTAATATGTGGACAGTTCATATCAATCAACATGTATTCTTCAAATTGTTTTGTAAATGTGCCAGATTTAGACACAATAAAGGGAAGAACTCAATAGTTAATTCAAAATTTTTAATTAAAAACATAAATGTTAGTTTATTATGTTAGTAATATTTTTTATAAATTCAAGGGTAATTTTGTCCAAAGTTTTGAAAATATATTTAAAAATGTGAGTATTAATGCAGAATTAGCACTAGAAAAGTACTGTCTACCTGTTTTCTTTCTTTAATTGATTTGATTTTGTAACGCATACATTTAGAAAAAAGCCCTCAAAGGATGATTTATTTGCATTCCAAGGATCAGACTCATTTGAGACTGCATATATTTAGAACAAGGTTCGCAGTCATCCTTACAGATACAAAACATGTATCCTAAAGATATTGTGTGAGATCTTTTTCCCAAAATGGCAGCAGAAGCACGCTTGTTTGAATTCTCCATAGAATATATAACTTAATAGAAATTACACATTTGCATTTGTAAATCTGTTGAGCCATAATTATATTTAGGTTTTTAAAGCAATTATTAGAGCAGTTCAGCTTGTCAGAGTTTGCTCATCTTGGGTGAACTTGTTTTACCTTAACTGCTGAGGGTCAATGTTAGCTGATGAAAGTTAAAAAAAACTGAACCCAACAAAACTATTTTGTCGTTGCTATGTATTCCACACAATATTTTTCAAACCCGGATAATTACCTAACAAATGTTCTATGAGGTAAGGCTGACTGCCTGTGTTTATTCACTGGAGATGGGATGGTGTGAATTCAATTTCTGTATCTCAGGTTTTATCATGTTGCAGTCTCTAAAATCACGCTTTGATATGTGCGTTCACAAAACACGTCAGTAAATGTGTCTTCACTCCTGCAGTAGATTATTATACAGTTTCTAAATGATTGTTATTTACAGTATTTTTTTATTTTGTAGTTTTGCTTTAACAGAATGTTGCCACACCAGTTTCTAGGGGTTATAACCACCAAAAGATGAGTGCTTCTTTATCTTCAGTTTTCTACATTTTATATGATTTCAGATATTCTGTGTCTACTTAAAATGTGGAATATTAGGAAACCATGTAATAATACCTTAATGCTGCAGGTTTTCTTTTAAAAATAATTTGAATAACGTAATCTGTCATTGATTTTTCTATCAGACATATCTGGGTTTAATTAATATTTTTGAGATATGCATTCTGTCACATAATTCATTGTTATCTTCTCCAATAAACTGCATAGAACCTAAGGTTAAGTAATATCAGTAAGTTCATCGATGTTTAAGCTTTGCAGAGGTTTTGTACAAAAGAAGGCAATGAAATAAATTCATTGGAATGTACTGATGCATTTAATCAACGAGATCATGCCATAGGCATTTTTTTCTTAGTAGAATGAGATGAATTTTGTGTTTTTATAAGTGAGTATAGTACAGCCAGGGACGCTGCGGGGTTAAGAGGATAATTTGGGTAAGACTTCTGTAAAGCTGGTTTGAGTAGTAGTAAACTAATGTAAAGGTAAAGGTTTAACTTATTTATTTTAGTCAGTCAAAGCTGCTAAGCATAGCAATAGTTTTCCAGGTCCACAATTCTCACAATCCTTACACACAAGCTATGTAAAATTGTTGAGGGCTTCTTTGATGATTATGTAACTAAGCGCTGTCAGGTAGCAAAGACAATAAGCTTTATTGACCAAATCTATCAGCACAACACTCTTTCTGTACCAACAATCCAGCTTCCTAAATAACAGTTCAGTCATGGTGTTCAGTAATTTAATAGGTACATTACAAATTAAATGTCTAGTTCTTGTGCATGTATGGAAAATCTATCATATAATATCTAATCATCACAGACAGATTCAAATTCAGGTGGATTCTTTCTCGTTAATTCTCTAATGCTAACTAGTAAAACTTTAGTAAAGGTTATCTTGATGGGTTAAACTACTTGCTTTGCATCAATCCGGCCTCCTGTGTAAACACATGGCAACATTGGAGAATGGCAGAACCTTCATATGAGGAACCATCTGCTGTTACCCACAGGTCTACCTGCCATGTAGAGCAAACTTGATTTTGCAGGACCCTGAAACTTCCAACAACTATTTCTCAAAATACTCAACTAGAGGTTAAACTTGTGGGTCTTACATCTAAAATTACATATAACGTTAATTAATAAATCAATAGCATGTTTAGTTTATTAACTGAAAGATTCAACTGCAATTTTTACTTTACTCTTTCAGTTTACCTCACTACATCCAGGACATTCTAGGCTTATTTCAATTGAAAGGCTGATGTGGGACCCTTCATGGTGCTTAAAATCTCTAGAGCACTTCAAATAAAACAATAGTGCAAAGAAGAGTTGGTCCAAATGCATTTACAGTCCTCCTCAGAGGCCACTAATCCTGAATGCTCAATGTAAGATGTTGTCGTCAAGTTTGGCTCAACCAGTTCTTGGTTTCGGGGGGTGTTACTTTTTTCATATCGGAAAATAAATGAATAGACTTTTGTAGGACATACTTTGATGACTAATAAGAAATATTATGGTGTTTTAAATAGATTCCAATACTTTGTTATAACTACAGTTATTTATGATTCTAATTTAATGGATTGCCTCAGCAACAACTTGCTTCTGATAAATGTCCGAAAGAAATTGACTTAAGGACAGAAAACGAGGTTGCAGCTGTCACTCCGCAAAGGGGTAAAAATGCAGTAATTGATTTGAGCCGTCACTTGTTTTGTTTCTGAAGGATGCACTGCTGATAAAGGAGATAGTGACTAACAGCACTAAGACAGCTTTTTTTGCATGAAGTCATTTAATCTGTAACCTCCTACAGCATATTGACGACACATAGATCCTGTCAGGTCTAAATCTTTTTTAGTTCTGTAATGACATCTTGATAACATTAAGTGGTGCAGGCAGAAGGTTTATGCTGGGTAGGTTTCAAGGCAATGTTAAAATCCACAAATCACAATAACAACAGAAGAAAATATTAATCACAGCACATTCATTCAGGCTGACCACACAAAGTAGCTGCCGCTTTTTACTGCTTTACTTCTTGTTCATCTGTTTCCACAAGGTAACGACGATGAAGAGGAGAGTGGCGAAGAGCGACTTCCCTCCTGCTTTGATTACATCATGCACTTCCTGACGGTCTTTTGGAAAGTCCTCTTCGCTTTCGTCCCTCCAACCGAATACTGGAACGGCTGGGCGTGCTTCTTCGTCTCCATTTCCCTTATTGGTGTTCTGACAGCTGTGACTGGCGACTTGGCCTCGCACTTTGGATGCACGGTCGGTCTGAAAGACTCGGTCACCGCTGTGGTGTTCGTTGCCCTTGGCACCTCTGTTCCAGGTGGGTGTCTGGGCTGAAAAATCATTGTGGACCTGGTCTGTTTTCCCCCTGGGTGGTTTGCCTGTGGCGTAGAAGCAGCTGTTTTGGGAGGCTTGTGTAACCTCGTATACTCCTGAGCTGTCACAGGAATTATCTCCAAAGCTCTCACTTAGCAACTTAACAAGGTGTAAACAAAAGAAAAACACTGTTTCACTTGTACGATGAATTTGCTCAGGAACCAGGTCGTCTTGTAAAGATGACACTTTATTTCCCTTTTTTCAAAACGAGAAACATCCTTCAGGTGCAACAATACAGACAAAAAAATGCTAGTTTGCGGCGACATTTTCTCAGTTAACTTGCTTTTCCTTTACTGAAGCGCAAAACTGTTGAGCTAAGGAAACAATCTAGGAGCAGTATTTGATTAAGATCGGTGTTCATCTTAATGAGACATAAAAATCATTTCTCAAATAAGGAGTTATGACTGCTTAAAAGGCATTCAAAAATGTATTCTCCATCCTGTCACTCTTTTTCTCTTACGCAAAACTCATCTGTTGACTTTTTTACTTTCATGACCTTTCTAATTTAAGCAAGAACATTGTTTGGATTTACTAAAATGAAAAGTGGATTGAGAATAAATTATTGTTCTACTTCTATCTCCTGATTCAGAGCATGTAAACTGTGAAAACCATTCATCAATGGACACAAAACGTCCCTCATGCTGAAGCGGTTTAGAGCCGCCGATGTTCTGTTTGGGACATTTTTGTGCCCATAGATTGACCCACCTTATTCTTGTGCGTCGAAGGGTCCTTTTAAATCAAGAGTAAATCGCTGTAAACAATGACCTGTATTCCACAAAGACGGATTTCTACTTCCCAGGAATGACAAAGCACACATCAATAAGCCACCACAGTTCCCAGACAGCTTTCATAGGTGTGATTACAAGAATCAATTGAAGATCAAGAATCTTACTAACATACTTCCTGTGATTAGTCTATTACCTTGATTTTAAGCATGCACACAGATTTCTCCTTTACTTTGAGCCTGTTGACGTGTCTCTCTTTTACAGACACGTTTGCTAGTAAAGTGGCTGCCATCCAGGACCAGTACGCCGACGCATCCATTGGGAACGTGACAGGCAGCAATGCGGTGAACGTTTTCCTGGGCATCGGCGTGGCGTGGACCATCGCCGCCGTGTACTGTAAAACCAAAGACAGAAAATTCGAGGTGGATCCAGGCTCGCTGGCCTTCTCCGTCACCATCTACACCATCATGGCGCTGGTGTGCGTGCTCGTGCTGCTGTACCGCAGGCGCCCCAGTGTTTCGGGCGGTGAGCTCGGGGGCCCACGGACAGCCAAGCTCCTCACCTTCTTCCTGTTCTTCACCTTCTGGCTCATCTACATCCTGTTGTCCTCCTTGGAGGCATACTGCCATGTGCCTGGCTTCTAAATACATGGCAACAAGTACAGACACGACCCCCTGTTCTTGTTTTTACGGTTTACAGTCTTCTCACTGTTTTTGTCTATTTTCACAAGATTTCTAACTATTTGTATCATCCCTTATTATTGATATAGCACAAAATCCAGAGGATGTATTTCAGGACTTTGGAACTTTGTTACCACTGGCAATGCTGTGATAGTGAGTTTTAATCACTGTAGTGAAACTTTCTATTCCTACTCTAAATTGCTTTGACGGTGCCATGAAGATGTATTTAGACCCACACAGATTTCTTCTTCTTTTGATGCCCCACTCTTTTAATAACATTTCACGACGTTTCAATATTAAACCGTGAATGATTGTTTCATTGGTAAAAGAAAAAAAAAGCTGTTCAAACCAACTGGACCCTTATAGGTATAAAGATCATTGGCACCTTAACCTAACAACTGGTTGAGTCCAACGACTGCCATTGAGATTTTGCAATGCACATAGATCCTTTATATCACTGTGGAAAGATTTCAACCCACCCTCCTGTGCAAAACCCTTAAAATTCAGGGGCTTTAGGGGTTGTACTACAGTGGCAACCTATTTGAGTTTGTGTCATATACTACATTTAAATCCAGGCTTTAACTACATCATTTCAAAATCTTTATTTTATTGGCCAATCATAAGTGAAAACTCTTCATAACTTTAGGATTGCCAAGTCCTGAAGCAGGAAGGAAGCGACAGTGTTTTTGTGTTAGTAGATGTTCTATTTCCAGATATAACAGGACATGTGTCAATCAAAAATGTTCATTGTCTGCCAAAAGTCTTGGAGAGTCTTAGTACTTAGTAAATGTTTACTTAGTAAATGGAAAGCAGGTTATTTGGGTATTTCAATTCCCAATAATATGATACAATTTTTGCCCCGTTTGTTTCAAAGGCACCGGCGGACATGATTCCAGGCGTGAGATACTTCCACTTTTCCCTTTTTGCATCTTCAACAGCACAATAAATGAGTTGATCAGTCTATTATAAAGGACATCCAGCAACAGATTTTCTGAATTTGTCTAGAAATCCCGCAACCCTGCTGCGAAACAATGCAACTGTGACTCAGATGTCACAGCAGTCACTCTAAATTAATATCACTTAAGTCTCGTGCTAGGTTGTGGAGACGGTTTACTCACCTGCAGTATTATTCACTTTGGGGTCCTGATATAGCACTACCACTTCAGTCTCAGGTGTTTAATCGGAAGTCACAGAAAAGTACAACACCCATTTATAACTCTACAGGACTATGTGACTTTCATCCTGTCACTCATTACCATACAAGGACATTTCACTGTTTTGAGCGCATCAACCAAATCATAAAAACTTAAATCTTCTTCTTTTTCTCATGTTTGGACCCTCCTAACAAGTACTTTTAAAATACCAGTATTCATAACAAGACTGGAAACTGTTGGTGATGCTTAAGTGATAAATCATAAGCATTGAACTTCGTTGGGGCAAAAAAAAGTATTTTAAACTTCTTTGGTCTACAACAAGTTTAAAAAAAAGAAGAAATCTGTGAGGGTGAAACACTTTTCAAAGTATATAATCATCAGCCTGAGCTACTGTTTTACCAACCTGCTTTTTTTGCTTGACATTTCCAGCCTCCTGCAATATTTTCTCTTTCTCTACTTATTTGTTTCTCTAAAGAAAGATGGGAGGATCTTACACAGTGCTTTGATGGAACATGAAGGACTGAGATTGAGAAAACGTGCTTGTATAATCAATATAACCATTAACTAACCATTTTATATCATGTAAAGGGTGAACATTGTGTGTGGGAGTTTTGTGAAAGACTGGGTGTGTTTACTTTTGCACGTGCCCAGACTCACAGTTTCTTGGTATCTATTTTAAAGTGCTGTGTGTAATATTTTGACATGGCTGTTAAAAGTGTTGGTGGTTTTTTTCTTGTACATGTGAATCCCAGTTGTATCATTCTATGCTTCCTGATGCCCTTTACTCCTTTTTTTTGCCATAAATGTCAAATAAATTTTCAATTTTTTCCTTTTTTACAACAAATGTGAAGCTGGAGCAAAGTGCTTGCTTATAGGTGGATTAATTACGTTTTCATAATATGTGTGTGTACAGGTGAGCCTCGCTAATTCTAATTTATAAATATTCTACTCAAAGAATGGAGTTGACAGATGGTACATTGTTATTGTTAAAAAAACGTAAAGTGATAATTTTATGTACAGATTTAAACAATTCTTCTTCTAGCCATTGTCCTGCTGACACATTTAACACGTTTACAATAAAAGCAAAGCAAAAAAGCAAGGTGACACATTTCCTGTGAGCGACGCAATCATCATAGCGCAATTACCAAAACGGTTCTTCACTTGACCTGGAAATGGTGTTAAAAAACACGATGTGTATACATTATTAATCGAGACTGTTGCAGTGTTAGACAGCCGTTGAAGCTGATTTTTTTTTATCATTATTTATCTAATCTAGAGTGTGTATAGCCATATTTATTGTTACTGTGTTACTGTAGAGCTATTTCTATGATCTATTTTACTTTTATTTATATGCACGTTTAATGTATAAAAGGTGGAAATAAATGTTGACAATTTATGGTCCCAGAATGATCTGCAGTGTCTCTATGTTCACAATACCAATAATTACTAATAATACATAACCCCCACATAGTAAAGTTATATACAGAGAGAGAGATATGCTGCACAACCAAGCTCCGACTATGGCTAAGACATGCTAAGCAACAATATTTTAAGGTTTGAAATTAGTTATGTATTCCTAAGCAGCAAACTAAAGGTAAACATATATAAAAGGAGCTAAAAGGATTCAAAAAAACATCTTCCTACCGCATAGCTGCATCTTAATAACTGTCTTTTTATGGCAAGCAAGAACATCCTCTAATTGCAAACACATAACCTTGAAACCAAAACCCCTGTGTGCCAACAAAGATTATTATTGTTAGTACTTGTAGCTGCGTGCAGTTTTCTGTGCACATTTAAATTAGCTTGTACTCGGCTTCAAGGCTCAAAAAATTCTTTTTTTTTTTGCCTCCATTTAAAGACTTGATGGGGAAAAACTCGATGGGCCCTTTAACTTACCTTAGAAATTTTAATTAATATCGCGCTTTATGCATAGCATGAAGGTCTGAAGACTAAGGGGTGTTTTTAATTGGGGTCGTATGAGGGCAATCTTGTTTTAAAGTACTTGAGGTACATCTTTCAAGAATATTTAAGGCAATATGATGCCAACAGTATGGCAAAACAAAATAGTTGGTATTATTTATTTAAAAAACAAATTTTTTTGTTTTTTTATATGGTCTCAAACCGTCACTCAAAAAATGACACTTTCACCTCTGTGCTAAACTTCTGAGATTCTTCTGGTTTTTTGTTTGTTTTGTTTTGTTTTATCCCATATGATGCCTAATTATTTAACTGTCTTAGTGTCCAAATAAATCCGTTTCAGTTCCTTCTATCCAAACATTATTCCAGAGCTGTTTGTCTACCTCTTAAAACATCTCTGGTAGTTGTTAAACCTACTTCAGTCTTGGATGATGACGATTATTTTATGGTGTTGTTAGGCCTATCTGCTTTTTAAACCTGTGTATTGGATTTAGGTGTTTCTCTAAAATCAAGACGACATCTTTGTTTTTCTGCAGAGGATGGTCTTCTGTTCAGCTTCCCAGGTAACACAGCAGTAAGTATCATGATGAAGAGCGACTAAAGTTTATTGTCTATTGAAGCCTATTGGTCGAGGTTAAACTCACTTTTTTTTTAAAACAGGGTTTATTCATGAATACATAATGATACAAGCCTTTTTTTTGTATGATATACCAGATTTTTATTTTTTTTTACTTGCAGATGAAGTTTAGGTGTCAAATCTGATAATCCCTTCAGTTAACAGTTTCACACATCATTATTTTATCAAGAGCAGCAGGTGCCAAGTCCCCTCCAAATGGGATGTGAACTACTGTCTGGCTCCTGCTGTTAATTTGCAAATGTTAAAGACTTTATTCATTAAAATCACAGCTGTAACGGGTGTTTCCAAGATAAAGTGATTTCAGTGTTGGCGGGTATTTATTGTGAAGGCATGTTTTGGAGTAGATTAAATTCCTTTTCTCTTTGGAAAAGTGTGAAATGTTTGTCTGATTTTTAAAATGTGGCTAAAAGTGGTGTGTTTTCTATAAGGTTCTATGGATTAAGGTAATGATGTCCTGCAGCGCTGTTATATGAAGCGAGGGTTTATGCAAAAATATCAAATGCTGTGCCAGTTTAAGGGTAAAGATCAAATACTAACTTATACTATAGACACAGTGCATCCCCACTGGCATTCTTAGCTGCTCCTCCAGCTAAAGCAGCTCTAACAGCTAAAATTAGGCGGTAACTCATGGCCCCATTTTTCTTTTTGATTTCACACAATGAGAAAATGATTTCCTGGTCAGCGTGACATCCCTGCCAATCATCTCCTTTTCTTGTGGGCAGCGAAAATTGGACGCTCTGCTCCCAAAGATAACGGAGCTTCAAAAGAAACTATCAGAGAGACAGCAAAGGAGTCGATTGCTCTTTTTTTTTATTATAAATAATAGCTCAATTCAGTTAAATTCATTATAATTTATGAAGTGTAATTTTACAACACATGTTGTCTCAAGTCAATTAAATCATACGTCTGCTCCGATTCTTCATAGTTTTTGAACAATGCAGTTAAATTCAGCTTATTATTTAGATTGTTCAGAAACCCTTTAGGAAACTCAACAAATTGTATCAAGTCGTTTCCTTGCAACATCATTTATTCTGGACCGGCATGCAGCAACGGTAATCATTGTGCCATGAACTTCCCAGCAATCCCTCATAAGGAACATGCATGTAGTGACATTGAAGAAGAAAGAACTGATGTTTGACAGGAAGAAACATCCAGCAGAACCTGTCTTGGTACAGCAGGAGCAGCAATCTGCCATTACCAAATGGGAGTTTAAGAACACAAAAAAGATGCCCTGATCCAGGATTAATTGCTGTTTTAAACTTCTAGACACTCAAAAATATTAAGAAATTCTCAGAAATCTTCATGAAAGTATATTTGAAATCATAATTGCCTTAATCCAAAACATGATAAAAATAAAACGTATAATGTTGTAGATGGATCTACAGAAGGAAACCTGTCTATTAATAGAATTTGTCTTTACTACTGACCAAACTTTTACATGTTTTAATCCAGTGGGGGTTGTAGCCTTTGGGGGTTGTAGCCTGTAATCCATTGGGGGTTGTAGCCAAATGCCTTGGGGCGAAATTATTACAAAGCCCAAATTCCTAGACAACTATTATATTATGAATAAAAACAAGGTTAAATCAACACTAACTCTGATTGTAGAAGTATTATCTTATTGCAGCCAGGTTTGTCCTTTTGTGCTGTGAAATACAACAGAACAACAAAATAAGAGGGAAAAAAAATGTGGGATTCATTAATGTAGAGGTTTTTGGCCCGGCTTTGACAGTTTTCAATGCTACTGAGAAAAATTCTCATACCAGACAAATATAGCTAATATTGAAAAACCATTAGCTTTCATCATTAGAATTTTTATTTTATTTTTAAGAAGTTCATGATAATTCAACAGGAAATTGTTGTTCAAACAAGTCCAGGTTTTTGGCTTGGCCAATCCACAACTTTCATATTCAGTTGTTTGAGCAATTCATGGGTGGATGAATTTAAGATTATAATTGGACAGCCAGACAGCTACGTTTTAGAGCAAAATTTATGGTTTTAAGGAAAGAGATCCAGCTACTGCAGCAGAGACGCAGACATGACCAACACACCACTGCTACCATTAATGACTTTTTCTGCAGTAATTTTAAATTAGACTACAGTAGGAAAATAGAATTATGGAAAGGTATATAATAAAGTTTCTGTTTCTTTTATATTATTGCATTTTAGTTAAATGTGTTTTTTTTTAACTAACATCATTGCAAAATAAATGTGTGTAAAATTTCAACCACCTTTAATTTAATACAATGAAATAGTTTTAATTTGTGCCCTTAAATGTAATCTAATTGACATCCAACATATATCAGATCAAGACTGATGGGCAGCAACATCAGAAGGATAACTGTCAAACTTCTGAGGCTTTACCCATATATATATATATATATATATATATATATATATATATATATATATATATATATATATATATATATATATATATATATATACATTTATATATATTGGAGCCAACAAGTTTTTGTAATTCTGATTTTTTGTGATAATTGAGAAAAGCTTCTGAGCAATACTTTTTTCATAGAGACAGTTGTGTTTTTCCTTTTTTTCATATAAAAACACGGAATCAGTTTAGATGAAACATCTCAAAACGAAAATAAAGATTAAGACGCGTCTAACACTTAAACATTGGTAATCTATTGTGTAAGGGGTTTTGTGTGTATTTAAACATAAATTCCTTCTTTTGTGCTTTGTTTATTTTTGTAATAAAGCAATTAGAAATATTGCAAACAAACTATTCTGTATCTGTTGCACACCCCATTTTCTTTTTTCTGTTTATGACGTTTATTATTGTCTCCTCCCCCACCACCAGCCCGCACGTGCTCGCCCTCCCCTCCTCCCGCCGCTCTTGTGCGCCTCCCCATTGGCGTGTGATGATGTCACCCACAGCGGAGACAAGAGAAGCCCACCTCCACCAGGCGCGCGCGCACCGCGGCTCGCGGTGGCACGCGCTAGGACGTGACGCCAGCGCGAGCGCCTCTGATGACAGTCGCCGCCGCTGTTTCAGTTTGTGAGCCGAGCTGAGCATCCGGGCTCTCCTCTTCCTCTCTCGGGTCATCTGGTTGTTCTCCTGAAAGCTCCCACGCACAGACACGCGTCACACGCCTGGCCCAACGCGACACGCTGCGCGTAAATGATGAACACGCCAGGAGACTCTTGATGTAAGTCGTGTTTATTCTCAGTGATGCAGAATAACATCCACCTGCATGCTTTATTTTATTTTATTTTTAAACGTTAGTGCTTCCACGGGCAACAACGTGCATCCTCTGTGTGCAGAATCATTGGTTCTGCTCGGGTAAATGCACCTTTACGCAGCGTTGGTAGAAAAAGGCTGGCAAGACCGCAAAGATGCGATAAAACACACAAGGCGAAGCGTGCAGTGCGCCACCCAGTGGCTAAACAGGAGAGAGCAGGAGTGCGTTTTTCCACCAACACTGACCTGCAGAGTAGCTCTGACAACAAGGTGGAGGAAAACCTGGCCAGACTTCCCAGGCTGATTTGATCACCTTTATCACATGAGACTGTTGTTACTTGTGAATCCTTGTATGAGACTTTTTTTTTTTCCATTGAGGATAATTATTACTATTATGCTTGGATAAAAACTTGTCTGCAGCAATTGTGAATGGAGATGAACAAACAAGAACCGTTTAGGCAAAAAGCCTAGTGGAGCAAAAGTATAAATTCCCGTGAGTTATTTATTGCACTTTTGTGGGTTACTGTTTTTTTTGTAGATGCCAACATGAGTCTTTATTGGGACAGGGTCACGCCTATTGATCACCCCACAGAAAGTCATCACTCGGCAGGACAGCTGGACGCTACTTTTACACACCGTAGGCTTGACTCATCGTTTATGCAAAAGATCCCTTATTTTTGACTGGAGTGTTTATCCAGAGTGTGTTTCTAATTGAAAGTTTTCAATGCTTGTGTTAAAAAAGATGTCGCGGCGAACATTTGTACCACTCTGTCTCGAGGATTATCATTCACAAGAAGACAGTTCCTGCCTTTATCTATAATCGGTAAGATTGTTCTAATTGGCCTTCTTTCCTGTTTTGAGTTGCCATGCTTAGAAAAGAGATCTGTCGCTGCTTGCTGTCTGCATGGATTGTCCGCTGTTCCACATCACTGTAAAAAAATCAATCGCTATTTATCCTTGTTGTGTAGCAGTATATACTGTGGGTAGGCCATATGCTCTAACATCCGAGTTAGAAGGTTGAACCTAATGGCATTGATCCAAAAATTCAATATTTTTTTTTCAAAAAGGGAAAATATGCTGGTTACCTTTTTCTTTTATTTCTTTAAATGTCTCACATATTCAGTCTCTGACTAACCGTGATGTCCAATACTAAGTTGTTTTGGTGTTGGATTTTTTTTTACTTTCTTCAAGGTCTCAAAAGCATTAACCTTTTACAGCTAAATGAATCATTGCTTTCTGTAGCCTAAGTGAAGGAGTGCAAAAAAACAACAACTTTTGTTTCTAGGGAACAGTAAGTTTATGGTTTTGGAACGGACCGACACAATTAGGGACAACTTGAAAACATGTGTTTGGCCATTTGTGGTAAATAATCTGCAAAGACCGACTGAAGGTTGGAGCAAATCACTGTCACCCTGTGGCAGACTTTTTCTGAAGGCCTCATTGGTTCTGATCTAAACATAAATGAAATATTTACCAGTATCAATTAGCACTTTGTTAATTTGACCAGAGCTTCCTGTATGGTTTAGTCAGACCTATAAATGAGTTAGGAGGGGGAACTAAATGCTTCATGAGTAAAAATTGTAGACTATATGAGTTGACAAGTATTTCTCAAATATTTATGTCAAGACTATGAATCTCTTTTTTATAAACTGTATTTTGAAGAACCTGGGATTATTAGATAATTGTGTGGGGTTCCAAGTGTGCTGAGTCAAGCTGAAAACACAACATCAGGAGTCTGTTGGCCTCAAATTCGACTGTGTCACAAGAGCGACTACCTTACAGAAACACACACCAGCGACTGAGCCACACACCGAGCAAATGGTTTAACACAGCTTTCCATTGTTGTGTTAAGTGTTTCATCGCTGCTACTTTTCAAATTGAGGCAGCCAAACTATATGATGACCCCGCCCACTAGGGCCGTCACACCATTCAAATCATTCAGATCTGAGTCGATCTGTGCTATCCAGGTAGGCGAATAATCGACTGTTAAGTTTGACCCACCTATCTATCTACCTTGTAATGCTGATGGATAAATAATTTTAGCAACTGCCTGTATGTATGACAGACGTTGCAATGAAGATATTTGTTTGGTGGCTAAACTGTATTTTCAAAGCAATCGTTTCTCCACCGTGGAACATCCTTACCCAACATCATAGTTGGGCTGCAGCTTTCCAACAAAGAATAAATTATTTATTAGCACTGCTGAGAGCAGATCAATTACAATTTGAGGCTTCAAGAATTTTTTTTTGTGTTTTATGGATAACGATATTTGATCAGTTCATGAGAGAACAGGTTTTTCCTTTTTGAATGATTCTCAACCTAAAATAAAAATAACAGAAATACTTGATTAAAGTAGTTATTTATCTTATCTATATGAAACTTGGAAGATAGAGTGTCAATTTTAAATTTAGTGATATTTATTCAGAGTAGCAGCTATATATGCTGGTGCATCTACATTATCAGAGCATTTCTTGAGGTCCTCCTCCCATAATTTCAAGATGAGCTTGCTAGAATTATTAAATGTAAAAAGTTGAAAGGAGATTCTCCAACAGGTTTTGATCTATTTTTGCTATAGGGGTGGTTGTTTTATATGTAATAGTGCTGGTTTTTAGAAATAGTGTAAAGTTATTGGGGGTTTCATGCTTGTCTCAATCTATAATGGCCTTACTGCCTTTATGGATAGAGCAGGTAATGTTGCAAGAAGCCAAAGCTACAGCATTTGAATGCAAGAGCTGTCCAACACCATGCAGGACAAGGCTCTTGAAAAAAACAATGTGTCAAAAACAAACCGCAGGAGATCCTGGGACCAGAGTTGCTAGCACTAAACAATTTAACTTTGTTCTTGCATCTCCGGGAGAGAAAACCAATTTGTTTGCAGCGGCCTTTTAGAGCGCCTCAGATAGAAGGACGTGCAATGTTTAAAGCAGTCACCATATTATCAGGGGATTATAAGTCTGAAGGTGGCAGCGATGGGATAAAGACATTTTTTATTGAAAAAAAAAATTTGCCAAATTTCTACGTCTGTAACGGTTATATTTAAAGGAAAACTGTGATTACAGTAATACAATTGTAATTACTGTCATACAAAAGATTATTGGATGTTAAACTGCACTGTCCGTTCAAAAGTATTCATACCTTTTGAACCTTTTCCCACTATATAATATTTTAACAACAAACATTTGAAGAGTGGTATCAGACTGAAGGAGGTCGACTTTAAATGTGCCACCCATGTTTTTATTGATAAAAACATTTTGAAAATAGATATTTTCATTTAATTGTCAGCGACCGTGCGTTGAAATTAAAATTGAAACAAACTATGTTGGCGTTTGCAGTTTTGATGTGCTGTGGAAAAATGCAATTAGCGGCGAATACTTTTGTTAGGAAATGTACCGTTTGATATGCCTTTTAGTGCACTGAAACGTCCACTTGATACAGTTTTGTGGGAGTCGTGGAGTAAGAAGATTATTCCAAATGTATTCAGAGCAGATTACGATTGCTTTTATCTTCACCTGTCAGAGGGCTCAAATCTCCACCGAACCACCAAGCCTTGTCCTCAAGATCCTTTTCGTTTGTTCAGCTTCTGTTCAGAGATTTCTATTTTTGGACGCTTTTTGATCTAACTTTCTAAGAAACACATTCCCGACTGCGTATTTTAATTCTTAGGAGTTTGTAAAAGGCACGCCATATAACTGCAGTGGCATAAAAACGATTCCACAAACATGCTTTTTCTATTAAAAATCAAAAATGCTACTATTTCCTTTTTTGTCTCTGTCAGTGATTCTGATGCTACATGTCCAGTCAGGAGAGGAGAAGAAGAAACTGCTGCATTTTTGTCATCATGTTGTTCGCCGGCTCGCCTTTCTGTCGAGCGGTTTCAATCACTCTCTGTCCGCTGACTGCGGAAATTAAGTGATGTAATTATTTTGACTTGCCCCTTTCTCGCCCGACGTGATGTGAGCTCTGATTAGAGGCGGGCGAAAAATATCTGCGAAGGTTTTGACCGAGCACGTTAAGTTATTTCTGCCTTTCCGATTCATCCAAATGGGCTGGAATCAAACGGCACGGATCATTAGTGGGCCAGTGTTAACGCGCCGTTTAATTCGGGATGCTGAGTCACAGCGGGCAGCATGTTGCACCGAGTCCCATTGTTTATTTTGTGCGACATCATTAGATGTGTAACATAACCCTGAATAGAGTTAGAGTCAACCGGGACTGGAATGCTGTTGGTTTCCTTTTTTTACCCTCCACTGCAATTGGTTAAGCAAATCATCAGCCACTACGTTTGACTTGTACAGTGCTTCTTTTCCCTATTCATGTCTTTTAATCACATCCCCGAGCTACGGTCAGTAGAAAACCAGTAATTTATTCTGTCCTTACTGAAATCCTGACTCAGCTAATGTTGTCATTTTCATTCGCTGTTTGTTGTACAGGAATGAAAAATGTCCCTCTCTAAGTTACGCCCCACTGGGCTCCCAGAGGGGTTGTGACTCGAGCATCAAGGTTCCCTCTGATCCCATGCGGACTATCTGTTTTCTATGTTTCTAACAAGCAGGTCTGACCCATACTTGAATATATAGTGCTAGCTTCATGGTAAGCCAAGTGCATTTTTTTCTAGTGCTAAGCGATACATCGGAGACATTGTTTGTAAGCAAATGTTCAAATGAGTATTTTTTGCCTCTTTGATCAATAATCTACCCCCTTGTTGAGATATGAACATCTAATGAGATGTTAATAGCAATTTCTCTCATTTATGAAGCAAACATTACCTTGTTCCCGATGTCTTCTCTAGTCCTGTTTCGTGGACTAATTGAGCCAACGATGCTGTTTGTCTCAGCGTTTAATCCGTCCAATTGACCCAACGTTTCGGCGTACTGCTGCATTAAATCAAATGGAGCAGCTTGCATGTAGTAAACTGATGAGCTGATCCAGTTTTATGCCCCCTTTTTTCATGCAGCTTGTAGGATTGGGAGAGGTATTCAATTTGGTTTTGTTTATTTATGTAGAGCCAATTCACAAAAACCTTGTGGCACTCATACCCATAAGTGTCAATCTGCCGTGATCGACTGATTCAAGAGTATAATACAGAAGAAATGAAGTGGAATGCAACAATAGCTGCAACATCTGAAATAGTATTTAATCCACAAAAGAGTCTTGGCTAAATATTTAAACTGGCTCAGAAATGGAAAAATTAAGAGAATAGATAAATTGATTGGTCGCAATAGCTCCAATAACAGCCCTGTCCACTAATCGACCTCTGGAACTTTATTCAAGTAAGGACAAAATGACTTTGCCAGCAATACTTTCAATGGGAAAAACAGAGTACAAATTTTTAATGGCAGAAACATCTCTGTCATTGACTTAATCTGTACCATTGCTGAAGTTATTGATAGTCACTGACTGACACTGTCAGGTGTAATTTCTAATAGAGAGTCCAAATGTGGGAATTTTGCAACATGTTTTGATGGCTGTTTATATTTTAATGGCTAGATCTGGAAAGAATGGATCCTGAGGAAGTTTTTATGAAAAAATCAGAAGAAAAGTTTGCACAACATTTTTTTGGCAGCAATATTTCTCAGTGGAAAGAGAACAAAACGAATGTACCGTCGAACATAACCAGGTGTACCTTAAATGACAATTAAAAATAATGGTACTTAATAGTAATTTGGTAGTAAAATGTTCATCAGTAGCTTTAGTAAAGACAAAAATAAATAAAAGAAAGCAAAGGATAATAGAAGCAATCCCTGTAACTATAGATGTTGGGATTAGTAGAAGAGGCGCAGTGTCACAATGATGTTAAAGTAATAAATAATAATCCACAGATTGTAGTATTTATTTTGTCTAAAAAGTTAAACATTGATGTTTGGTGGGAACCATAAATGCTACGTGTCAGAGTTAATGGAGCATCAGATGGTTGCAGTAAAACCCAAACGTTAGTAGCTCCAAAGCATTAATGGGACTTTGTTTTGTTTAAAATGTTAAACTGTCTTAATCAAAAAGCAGTTTTTAAAATTGTTGTACAATAAGTTCATAGAATGTAGCAGCTACTGTCCGATGATAGTAGCTGACAGGTATAATTAGAAAACTCCTCTCAAATTACCGGCAGAAATATTGTTCACAAGGCCATGAAATTATTCCCAGATTATTGTGCTTTAAATTGTCAAACTATGCAAACAAGCAGCTGTGATGTCCATATTCTGACATCCGCGGCTTCAGTCATCGCCAATCTGGTTTATGACTTGAGGAGATTTTAGGATGCAACATTTGACAGCAAACTGTAAACTGAGTGCACATCTCTGAGGTATCACGAAAACAAACACGGTCCAACTTATAGCCAATATCAAAAGCACACACACATATGAGAGCAGTCCAGCTGCCATGTTGAAAAAAGAAGTCAGATCAAGCAGAAGAACAGTCCAGCTCAGACCTCCGATGTCATTGTCTCTGCTGTGTGGCCGTTTTTACCCGTTCATGTTTTTTCGGTAAAGTAGCTGCATAAAAGTAGGTTGGAGAGTGGGAGCTGAGTTTTATACTTTTCAAATCTTCATGGGGAAAAACTTGAAGCCGTTCATAATTTCCCTTCCACTTACGACACTGTATTCTGCTGGTCTAACTTCGCTCAAATGTTAGCATAATATGCTAAAGTGCAACGATGATACATACTTTTGCAAAGCTTTATCTGCCTGAATACTAAAACTACGTGCATACCAGTGTTGGATTCGTGTGACAATTATATCTCAAGAACAAAAACACTTTAGCGTGTGCTCCATCCCGCTGCTGCTGGCTGCCTGTTAGAACGGTTATCTTCCCTCCGCTGGTGTGCTGTGAGCCAGAGGGAAGCAGTCATGATCTCCCCCTGCAGACGTTGACAGCTCTTGCTACGTAGGACCAAGAGCTGCTCCCCATCTTATTTTATTTTTTCGTTCTTGTCTTTTTATCTTTTGAGTTTAAATTCTAAATCGCTCCTCTTTCATGCGGCGCCGTTCAGACGGAACTAAAGGGATTTCATAATGCAGGCGTCTTAAGCTTTCTCCTACCTGCAAGGATGCATTTCCCATTCGTTTTGCCACAAATACACGATCACATTTGGCTGTATTCCCGTGCTTCAACTAGATTCTAATCGTTTGCTCTGCGTCTCTGAAATATGATCACACCCCTTTATTTTCATCTGCAGGTAGTTTTATGTTTCATGTGATATCTTTGGAAATAATATAGTCTCACCTTGTGTTACGCTGCCGAAACGTACTATGGAGGATTGCCATCACACACTGTCTGATGGCCCTGAGTCAGTAACACTTTGATTTGAGCCATTAAATTGATAGAGGAGCTTCTTTGTCAGCTTTCTCGTAGTCAGCACTGAGGCAGATTGCCTGTGCTCCGCATTGTGTGAGCATGCTGCCTTTATTTCTTTCCAGCTCTCACTTGGCTGTTTGGCAGTTTAAACATTTAACAAGTGGACCACAATGAAAGACTGACAAGAGAAAAGAGCAAGTCCTTTCCTTGATTCAGCAGCGCAACAATTTCTTTTTCCCCCTCCTAAGCATCAAACAGCCCCTAAACGCCATGTTCTCTGGTGTTTGGCTGTAGGTTTTGAGTGAAGGCGCTTCAGGAGGGATGTACAAACACACACAGCAACAGGACTCTGCTTTTATTCAGTTCCTTTTTAATGTGTTTGACTAATCGGGATCAACCATTACAAGTGCTTTCACACAAACCCAGATAATTAAACACAGTTTTGATTAGCCTCCTCATTAACAGCTCCTAGACTGTTTTACATTCTTTTATCCTTGAAGCTGTTTGCCTTTATGTGCAGATACAACAAGACAGGATTGTGTCTTTTGCCCAGATTGGTAGATTTTTAAACAGCTTTGAAGCGATGATCCTGCAGACACTGCCACCGGTGTAAGCATGACTGTGGTGCTAAATGAAAATGACGTAGCGTTCAATTAAAGATGTTGAGTTATGCTGGACAATCGTGAATAATTTCAAAGTTATGCACATACAAATAAAGACACCCCTGATGTTTTACCAGGAGTAAAAGCATTAACCATGAAATCATCTAACTTTGTGTTTGTTTTTGTTTTTTTATGATATCTATCCTTGATCATTTATAGGCACTCCTATAATCCTTATGAATTTAATTTTATAATTTTGACCCAAAAAATTGGTTTGTTTTGTCAGAAGATTTTAAACTGCTTAACATAAAGGCCTTTATATGGTATGTGACTGACTAAAGCGTCCTATTAGAGATTAGAATCATTCACCAAGTCAGGCAGAACGTTTGACCTAATCATGCCGTCAGATGGAACAACAAATCAGATCTCTGTAATTGCTAGCGCTTGTGCTACTGCCCTCGCAGAGGTTTCTTTTGTTCACTCTTCTGCTTTTGCAGTAAAACACTGCGCGGACATCAGAACACTGCCACTGAGTATTTTTAACTTCTACGTTTGGCTCAAGCTGGAACTGTAGTTGAGTGAAAGTGCCAGTGGCCAGCCCGCTCTCTCCGTCACACACTCTGTTTGTGAGGGGAAAGTGATCAGAGTGATAGTGACTTCCACCATGATAAAACTGGGTCAATGTAACCCCAACCCCCCCCTCCACTACAGGCAAGGCTGAAAGAGAAGGGTGGAAAAGAGATGAGGATACCATCACCAGACTGCGCCTGGATTTAAACATGGAGGCCCTGGAGCGCGGTTTGATTTCCCAATGGGTTAGTAAGACCCCCTCGTCCCCACCCTCCCCAAGACGTGTCCCTTCCTTTCCCTGTGGTTTATGGTGCACCAGTATGACCTGTCCCTCTGTATTTTATATTTGCCAGTGTTGTGCAATTCCAGGTTCTCTCAATGTTGATGTGTTGAAATGAAAATCCACCCTAAGGGATGGAAAGGTAGTTTGGGTTGGTTGAGGATTCCATAAAATGACAAATTAAAGGTCCTTAATAAGTAAGTTTCCTTTATGCCAACCCCATAAAATGTTTGATAACGGTGATTTAACAAGGTTTTCCAGCACATCCTAGACAGGGGAGCTTGAGCCCCAAGACTCCCGTTTGAGAGATGGTTTACTCCTTCAACTGGTTACCAGCCAAAATATTTTAATTTGTCATTTGGTGGAGCAGACAGGGTTTTGATGAGTGTTTAGCAGCTTACACTGGAAATTAGAGTTGCTAGCATCCATTAAATATATACCAAGTTAACGTTGATCCCAACTTTTAGTGCTTGGGTCAAAGTATTGAAAATCATGGTCAAACTCGACTACAAATACAGTAGTTGGGTTTTCTGGGTGCTATTATGGAAACGTGTGACTCTGAAACCATCTTATGATGTTCTGATATGCAGAACCTCTGTTTAATAGTCTATACCACCTGTAAAAGCCTGAGCATAAAAATGCAATGAAAAAATTAAATTAGTCAGACATCATTTCCCCGAAACCATTTGTCCAATCCTTTGATTAGAAGAATTTCAGGAAAGTTATGGTTTTGTCAAGCTTGGAAATGATCCGAAAATTGCAATTAGTTTTTGTAAACCAATAACGGGTGTTAGAAAAACATTCCTGTTTGGAAGGGGACTTCAACTTAAAAATTTCCAATTGACATTGAATGTATCCATCCAACTAGTCTTATTTAAAAAGGCTGAAGGCTGCAAGGTTGGTAAAGCTGAAGATGTAAGTTATTCAACTGACATATAGCATCAAAGGCCAAAGGCTTTAACTAAACAGAGGCATTGCTTAAACGTATTCGTTGCTAACATCGTCCAGTGTTGCCACCCACGGAGTCATCCTGCTAGGTGGTTAGAAAGGAAATTAAAGCGCTTCATCAAGAAAAGATCGGGGGCTGATTAAAATTACCAGAGAATGTATCAGGAGGGTGGAGTTTTATTTTAATAGCAGTAATATTTCATACTAATGTCTTACGGCGCCTCGTATTGACGTTACCGTAAGAAAGTTAATTTCAAACATCTGTAACAATTGTAGAAACCTGCTATACATAACATTAATCCCAGAAGCAATTTCAGCCGTCATGATGTTTATTTTGCACAACTGCTTGTGTGTGAGAAGCCCCCGGATAACCTCTGCTTGATGTAAAACGTTATGAAAAATTACTCTTTAAGGTGCATTGTGTTGTTTTTGTGTTTGTGTGCGAGCGTGCGTGTGTGTGTGTGGTTCCTTGTTTATACTTCGGCATGGACAAATGCTTGTTTATGACAGGTCTTAAGAAATCAGCAGGTTCTTTCTCTTTATACCGAAGGCAGATATGAAGAAATATGGTAAATGCAGGCTGGAAGTTTTTCATTTCGGATGATCGCAAGACTCCGCATCACTCAAGCAGTCTCAAAAGAAAGGAAATGCTTGAAGCTATTGGATATGAGTCACTTTGTTGTTTTGCTTTAGTAAAGCAGTCCAGAAACCGCAAATGTAAATTGTTTTATTTTTTTGCATCAGGTTACACAAGCTGACAAGCTATTGATATAATTATTTCATAATTGTACTATCCATAAAAAAATGTGGTTAAACCTGTGTAAACAAAGGTATTATGTTCGCCAGGCTTAATGTGGAAGTGACCAATGTAAAGTGGTTCTCCAAATTTCTGCTCAGCACGGATACCCATCACCAAGTTTCTGTGCTAAAAAAGGAAACTGTAATAAAAATTATATTTAAAACATTTTCTGTTCAATAAAAAGGGGTTTAAAGAGTAAAGGTGGTGCAGATGAAACTTATCAGCATCATCCCATATCTGTGCCATGCAATATTGCCCAGTTTCCCCTAATGAAATTAGAATTGGATTGTGACGTTTGATATTAGAAGCAACCAATCTCCTGACAGATATCTCCTTGAAAGGTGTGACCCAAGCGGGATGGGAAAAAAAAGAAGATGACTAAACCAGGCAACAGTAGCAGGAAAATGCAGAGGAATAATTACTGTAAATTCACTGTTTGAAAAGAGCATTCTGTCCTGAAAACTATTATAGATCTTAATCTTTCAGTTTTGTTTAGACCAAAGAATTTATGATCCACCAACCTTGCTGTGGCAAATGATTGTTAAATATATTTTAACTATTTAAACTTGAAGCATGGGTTAACAGCTTTATATTTTTGTAAAATGTCCCCCCTACAAGGATTATTATATCAATTTTTTATATTACTAACTTAATATGTGTTTAAATTAAATCTAAAATGTACAGTATATATTTATTGCATGTGGAAATGGTTTAGCATCAAATGAAATGTATTTTAACACATTTGAAGCCACTTATATTATTATTATATTTTTAGCTGTTTTTACCACCAGCTATGACTTAGGCTTATTTTTTTCAAATGAATCCAACTTGAAGAATAATGACCCCTCAGAGGGGTTGAAGGTTTATCACAGCTTTTAGGATTTAACTTTTAAAAGGCCTTGCTGCCTTCAGGTTCAGCTGGGATTATATGTTGCCAACAGCAAACAGGTTAGCATCTTAATCATTACAAGGTGATCCATTTAAGGTCATTATAGACAAGCGTCACTGTCCATGTTATAATCCGGATCAGACTGGCAGATGCATGTTTCAATGAATCTGTTCTAGTCAAACATGCATCTGAATTAAACCCTGTCACTTTTTTTTACTGCAAATGTGAAGTTTCTGCCTAACCTTTAACGTCAGAGATTGTTTTGTATTAATGGCAACTTCCGAATACAAAACAAATTAATTTCAGAGGTTTGGATCTGGAGTGCCTTGCAAAAGTATTGATATCCGGGAGTTCTTTCACATTTTGTCACATTACAACAACAAACAATTATGTACTGTTAGGATTCTATGGTATAGGCCAACACGTTGGGGTGTAAAACTGTGAAGTGAAAGAAAAATGAAACAAGTGTTATTTATTATTTAATTTCCCTTTGGGATTGTTCAGGTATTTTTTATTTGTTTTCATTTTAATTAATTGGTATAAATCCAGCTTTTCTGTGAAGGCTTCCAAGGTTTATTAAAGACGTTTTTTGAACAAACGGCTTCACGAAAAACAACGATGATAGCAGACAGGTAAGGGAAGTTACTAAAGAGTTTAAAGCTTTTTTTGGTTCTAAAACCTCTTTAAACATCTTTCAGTGCCCTGCACACTTCACATTTAAATGGTAATGGTAGTAACTAGCACCTAAACCTTTCAAAACGTAGTCCTGCAAATAAACTGGCAGACCTAGAAAGAAGAGCACTGATCCCAGAAGCAGTAATGAGGGAAATATCAGGTGGGAAAATTTTGGGGGTTAAATAGTCCAGTGCTAGTACTAATTTTTCATTACCATGCATTAGGATGTGCTATTCAAATCCCCACTACAGAGATGTGAAGAGTGATAACTTCCTGACTAAAGTAAGTGTGTTTTTTTCTGTCTTCTGCTAGGTTTGCATAAACCCAGATGCCTCCCCTCCCTCTTGACGAGCGTATAGTGGTCATACAACGCCCCCAAAACGTGCGTGAGGCTTCCCCACAAACCATACCACAGCGTTCTTCTCAAGCATCTACCAATGGACGAGTTCCCCACCCCATGCATCTCCATGCCTCTCATGCTCATTTCTACTCGCCAGCGTGTAAATCACTAAATGTGGAATGCAAGCGCAGGTCGTCCCGTGTGCAGAGATTCAAGGGTGACCAACCTGTCATTCCAGCAGGTGTCTCCCAAATCCCGAGCCACTGCCATAGCAATGGCACAGTAACACTTGGCCCAAGGCTTCCCTCCCACACACATACTATTGATATCAAGGTATCTTTGGATAAAGGGGGTAGGGGAGGATTAAGCAACTCATTAGGACGCACTGGAGGTGTAAAAGGTGGCAGAGGGAAATGTGTGTTTTCTCAGCTTGATCAAGGACAATGTGAGGGAAAAACCGGAACCTTTGGGAGGTCTGGTGGAGTTGAGCATAAACCACAGCGAGGTCGTCAACTGTCATCGTCACCTGGAGGGATTCTGCAGTTTGTCCCTGCTCAGGCACAACAACATACATTCAGGGGTGAAAAGGAGAAGGAAAACTCAACTTTTCATTACAGAAGTGAACAGGAATTTCCCCCTTTGGGTCACAAAAAAAGTTCCAAGCTGGGAACCATTGGTCAAAGCCATAATAGCGACAGTCTGCCCTACCACCATTCTGTTCCTCTTCCCCATGCTGCCATCCTAAACTCCACCTATCCTTCATCTCATCCATCCAAAACCACTCATGTCCCAGTCTCTTTTCAGCAGCCTAACAAACCTCATCCGCACCGCGCGAGGGATCATCGCCCTCACGTTCTTCATGGTCTTCCGCTGTCACCTTGCTCCTCCCGTGTTGGAGCATTCCCCAGTCCGGACCACACCTGCACCATTGACTGTGCACACCCATTCAACTGTGGCTGCTGGAGATTGGTAAGATGCACGGGGTGTAAAGGAGACTCTTCCAGTTACCAAGGAGGTGGAGGAAGCACTTGTACCTCATTTTCCTGTGGACACAATGTCAACACAGTAAAAAGGGGAAGTAAAGACATGGGCCTGAAAAATCTGGGCGGCTGTCTCTCCACCGCTTCAACATCAAACACTTCCTCATCTAACAGCACTGCTTCTGACTGTCGAGCAGCTCTGTTCAAACCTCTACCTTGTGCCTCCTGCGGTGGACAGGCAGGAAACTTTGAAAGTCCTGCTATCCTTCGTAAGAAGCTAGTAGGAGGATGCCTTCCCTGTACTGCTCTGTCCTCTTCAACTCCTTTACGGGCAATTCAAACCTGTTTATCTGGTTGCAACAACAAAGCATCTCAGACTGGCAGTTCGTCCTGCAGCTACTGCAGCAGCGACCCAATAGTGGTGACGTTCAATCCTCGCCGAGGGAAGGCTCCCGGAAGAGGGTTAGGACCAACTCATCCAATGGCTATGTTACAAGGTGAAGATGATGACTACAGTGTGCGAACTATCTGGCCTGAAGATTTAGCTAAGAAAATGACCCATTCTAAAGCCCAAAAGAACAGCACAGGGATATGTGTTGGGAAAACCTGCTCTAGCCAGGCCCAGGATTGCAGTAATGGAGCCGGCCTTGCCCTCTTAGACGGTCAGAATCTTCAGGAATACGCACAAAGTAACTTCACAGATGATGCAGGCCGACGACGGCTTCAGCAGGGCAAAATGTCTTCTCTAGGTTTTGTAGGCAGCAGATTTGGATCTAGCTACGATGATGGTCGCAACTCACTAAAGAGGCTATTAAATAAAGCAGAAAACATCGATATGTATGACAGTCCTGAGCATGGCCAAGTATATCCACGATCACTCTCTTCCCGCTCCATGTCTCCGCCGTCACCTGTGTCGTTTTCCCCTCCACCATCAGCCCCCAGCACACTCATCAAACCCAAACCCTGGCAGAGAGAGAGGGAGGGGGGACACTCTCTGCCGTCGGCTCAGTCCCTTCACCTAGCCCTGAACTCGCTTAACAGAGAGCAAGATGAAGAGAACAACCGAAGTAAGAGTATATTTCAGTTCGCCCAAATAGAACAGGTCAAGCCTAAACACTAATGTTAAGCTAATCATACCTTATATTTTTGTAATTTGTCTTACAAGTTACATTTGAGATCATTCAAACTACTTTTAAAGTAGCTAAAAAAAATCTTGTTGCTAACACTTAAATACACACAACAGAGCATAGCATTCCTTTTTAGCATTGATCAGGTGATCATATCATTCTGTATGTTTTTGACTCTTTTAACCCCACTTTGAACTCCTAAAAATGCCAGTAATGGTCCACATTTTCCTATTTCTTTCTCAGTGAGACTCTCGTTGCCGCTTTCCTCGTCACTGCCTGCCTCCTTGTCCGATGAGACTGTGATGACCCCTGATGCGGAGAACGCCGTCATCAGTGCGATCCTGCCCTTCCTGTTCCTGGGGAACGAGAGAGACGCCCAAGACCTGGACCTGCTGCTACGCCTCAACATTGGCTACGTGGTAAACGTGACCATACACCTGCCTCTGTATCACACCAATGCGGGGTTGCGCTACAAAAGGCTCCCAGCCACTGACAACAGCAAGCAAAACCTCCGGCAGTACTTTGAGGAGGTTTTTGAATTTATTGGTGAGAATTCAACTTAAGACCTAAACCTGTTGTGCTTCTGTGTGTGTTATTTTTAGGATTTGGAAGTTGGCTTTTTTGCAGGTTTTTGCTAGCATTTAGGAACCTGTGCATATTAAATTTAGTGAAGTATTCAAAATGTCTACTCATATCCGTTTTAACTAGCTATTGTAATGTTTTTTATGATTTTAGTTCTGCTTTCAGAACTGATTGGATATTTTTAAACAATTGCCCTCATGTTATTCTTTACAATCAAAGTAAAGGTTAAACCCTTGGATTTTTTTTTTAACTCCAAATGTTTTAATAGGTAATTACTGCTGCAAAATATATTCCAAATATACTGTCATTGCAATATCATTGTGTAAAATAATTGTTGGCCAATATGGTTTAACCGTTCAGAATTTAACACCAGACACTAACGGTGTTGCACATCAAGCTAAAGTTCACTCAGAGCAGGAATCGCATATTAAAAGAGAAGAAGGTATTTAACCAAAATATTGTCAGACGCCATACATCATCATATAAGATTTTCCAAACTATTTACAGGCATAGTTATTTTAGCCTATGTAAACTTGAGAATTCAAAGAAACACTTTTGGAGGATCTAAATGAATATTTTTTATAGAATCGCTCTTACCTTTCTTCTTCTTCTAGCATTTTGGAAACAGAAGAATTGGGTTGTTCGTCAGATCCAAGCAAAAATAGCAGTTTTTATTCAGCTAGCTTACTGATGCAATGGCGCACTGTGAGAGAGGTAAAACAAAGTGTGACCATTACAGCCTAAAAACACCTTAGAAAGGATTTTAGAAGTGATATAGCAGCTTTTAAAAAAACATTTTAAACAGTTCTTCTGAAGTCAGGAATTCTACCTTTGTCAGCAAGTAAAATCCCATCTGTTTTTTATATGTTCAAAACGTTCTGGCTTAGCCCACGGCTTGATTACAGAGATGCAGTGAAAGAGGGCTCATTTTATACGGGCCTTAATAGTACATAAATCTGCAAATCATCGGCATAACAAAGGAGATTGACATTCGGCTAGGTTGTGACTGGCAACATGTATGGGCGAAAAAATCAAGAGAGCCTCAAATGGAATCTTGTGGAACCCCACACAAAAGAGAAGGTGTAGAAGAGGATAAACAATTTAACATGACAGTAATATTTTTGTCAGTCAGGTAAGAGCTGAGCTATTTCAAATCTGAGCCACAGGTACAAACATAGGCATGTACAGGAGAAAACAGTTTTAAAGGTTGCTTTTTAATGATCCTTCTAAACCTTGGCCCTAGGCAAGAGTTGTTTGTTTTTTATGGTTTTGTCGGTGTTTTATTTACCAATATAAGCCACTTTTAGAGGTATTTTATGTGTAGTCTGCACTACTTTTAAATATTTTTGCATAACTTTTACAATTAAAGTAGAAAGTTGACTTAGTTGTTGTTCATCTCATCCCCAGAGGAGGCATATCAGAGTGGACAGGGTGTGTTGGTTCACTGCCAGGCAGGCGTGTCCCGTTCTGCAACCATCGTCATCGCCTACCTTATGAAGCACACTCTCATGACAATGACAGATGCCTACAAATACGTGCGGAGCCGTCGGCCTGTGGTGTCGCCTAACCTGAACTTCATGGGTCAGCTCTTGGAGTTCGAGAGGGACCTGAACTCCGGGGTGACTCCTCGGATCTTGATGCCTAAACTAAACGGCGTGGAGACGCAGGTTTAGAAGGAGGTCAACGGTCAGGAGTGTGCGGCATTAAATGGAAAAACATTTCAGAATGGAAAGTACATGTTAGCTCTGGCAAATGGTGCACTTTTAATACTGTGAAACACAACACAGGGGACTGGATGGTTAATTTGTTTAATTGTTATCCAACTTGATCCCCATCCAGTATACTGTTTATAAGATAATGTGCCAATATTTTGTACAGCTTCAACATAGTTTAGATATCTTTTTTTTTAGATGGATACCTCCAGTTTATAGTCACGAGCAAGCAGGAAGAGCGACTTAATTGCCCTGAATCATAAACGTATGCAAAACATGAATGCAGCATGAGAAGGGTTCCTTGTTAATCATTCATCTATAACAGCTTTGTGATGTTTCCAGGACATGTAGCAGTGCCACACACTTCACATACCATGCATTTATCAAAAAGATGACAAAAGACCAGTTACTGTTTCAAAATAATTTTTTGGTTTATTTTTTGGATTGTTTTTTATTTTTGCTATTTTAGGTTAAGTGAAACCAGACTGGGACTGTACACTTTGAAGGGCATGTTGTACAATTGAATACGGTACCAAAAAGGCATTTACAAAAGTACATGAGCATTTTCTAGGACACTCCTGAGCAAAGGTGTGTTGTTGCAGGAGAACTGCTGCTTTTACAATGTGCTTTAAACCTTCTCCAAATGTGTAAACTGTATTGTTTTGTGTTGCATTGTATTTCTTTGTTTACCTGCTTCAAAGAATTGGTTTATTGTTCAATATGAGAAACACCTGTAGAGGTTTTATTGAAATTCATAAGAGCACATGGGTGACATTTAAGCTTCTGCAAAGATTTGTAGGTCAGGCAATTACTTTAGTTAAAGAACGATCTGCTGCAGTACAGAGAAGTGTATGTTTTTGTTATAAATTAGGAAATTATATTCAACAAACAGAAGGTTTGAAATAGCACAGTGGACAATGCTGGTAAAGATATTTAAAAAGCTTAAAATGGAGGGTTTTTCTTGCAGTAGCCTAATCTCACACCGAGTCATTTACAAAAGTAAAACCTTTCATTAAAAAATATCTATTTAATTTGGTAAAAAGGTTAAGGTGGTTTTAAATTAAATACAGGAGGCAGAGTTCACAGCTCACATGCTATCAGTTCATATTCAGCTTAGTTTCAGGTGTTGTCTTTTAACTACGTTATTAAGTTTAAGTCATATTTTAGTTATTTGTAATTATTTCCTCATTGACTAAATCGTTTCTTTTCTTTTTTTTAACCAGCTGAATTTACTGCAGAAACAGTTTTATA
Organism: Orestias chungarensis; assembly: GCA_032876305.1. Taxonomy (NCBI): domain Eukaryota; kingdom Metazoa; phylum Chordata; class Actinopteri; order Cyprinodontiformes; family Cyprinodontidae; genus Orestias; species Orestias chungarensis. Next base: position 4,488,727 of record JAVLVB010000078.1, on the reverse strand, counting down.
TTTTATTTTTGTTTTTGTTAAAAATTCCTGCTGGCAAGTTATGGTCTTACTCGTTTTAGTCACCATATTGAAACTGTTATCAGGTTCACTCTACACGTCTTATGTGTATTACACCTTTTATTTTTTTCAGACTATGCACAAAGTGTCAGTTAACGCTCAAGTACAGTTTAGTAAACCCAAAATCACCGCCTGTAAGCAGGACATTGATTTACTAATTAGTAGTTCCAAGAATTTCTTGAAAAGTTGCTTCAAGTCACATTTGTGTAAAACATATTGTTTAAAACACGTATTCCTTTACTTGGGACTGAAAAAATGAACTCAAATTCAACACTGTAAGTTTTTATTTTATATACTTTTTGTTTGTCAGATTATGTTACTATTAGAAAAGCTTAATGAATTTTTAGGCTTTTTACATGTCTCTATAACGGGTGCCAGTAGATTTATCTGCTTTCACTATTTACATTCCTCACACCAAACATACCACTGACCATCATCAGTCCCGTTGTTGTTAGTCCCAAACTCCACTGATTTGGCCTTACAGCACATACTGACCTTCTCAGCCTTCTCTCATTACTATGCATTTCCTGAAAAATATGGGAGTTTGGCTTGATTAGAAATTGTTTCTTGACTCACTGTGAACGATTTTTTTGACCAGTTAAAATTTGGACATGCATCTTTTTAAGCAATATGAGGGGTTAAAGGAGGATTACTTTTAATTAGCTAAAAAGTTTAATATAGAGCAACCAAAATACAGATTATTAGCCAATTGGATACTACAATTCCAACTGGTTTTCATCTAGAAGACTATAATACATAATTGGATCTTATCGTTTTATTTGGTTAGTAAACATTTTCAGGTAAATCAGCACGAAGTGCATTTACTTGCAAAATGATTTAGGATTTCTAGTTACAAACATGTTTAAGGTATGTTATTAGAATTTTATATAACAGACCCGACAAAAGTCTAGCATAACTCCAAAAAAGATGTTAAGGGATATGTGGTTTTCAACGTTGTTTAGAAATGTAAATGTGAAACGTGCCTGCATTTGTTTTTACGTAAAGATTTTTTTAGGCCAGCTGCAAGTGTTAGTCCAGATTTGAATATGTGGAGACTGAAATTTTACCCATTCCATATGAAGCAGCTTAAATTTGGCCAGATGAGGATGACTGATACAGTGCATGATTAGTTTTCTTCTAATGGAAAGTGAAACTCCATCTTGGTCTTGAGAAATAACTAAATTAAAATCTGATTGTGCATGTGACAGATGAGCAAGCGAAGGCGTAGCATAATCCTGTTATTTTTTGTTTATTTTTTTACTCCGGTTTTTATGAATATCCCTCGTCTTTTTTTCCACGACTGAGCTGTGATTATTACAATTCCTGACTCCAGTTCTCTAAAAAACCAAAATGCCTTTGTTTGTGTAAACTGGTACACAGCTGCTGTGGAGACGTTAGTAGAAAAACTAAATCCAGAATTTTGCTTGATGGATATTTTTTTCTTTTCTGACTGACATTGTTCAAGTCTTTATATTTTTCTACCGTCATACTTCTTTCTTTTTTGCTGTAGTTCACTTGATCCACTTTATTTAGCTTTTTTTTTTAAACCATAAAATCCTACATGGACAAAAAAAACAAAATCCTGCCATGACAGTTTGAATCTTGAATCAAGACTGATGTTTTGTTTTGTTGGTTTTTATCTCTCCCCTTTCTTTTGATTTTAAATTGTAGCTGGAGAACTGCAGCCCATCCGTCTCTAAAGCTCAGCTCACCTGGACAGGGGACGGAGGCTCGTGTTTGTTCACTCGCTGTTGCTACCAGATTTTTGTATGAACTTTATATGCAAAATGGCTTCCGCAGTAATTACTTTAATGCCGCACTGTGTGGATTTGTTGCGCAGTGGGCTCATAGCTGACTTCAAGACGTTTGTAACCGTGCAACGTTTTGATGGAAAATCTCTTTAATTTATATGGAAACTGAAGGGCCGCTCTGTGTGTGGGTGGGTGTGTGTGTGTGTATGTGTTTTAGTGTCTACGTGTGTGTTTAGATCTTATGTTCGTGTGTTGCTATTGGAAAAAATAAATGTAAAAAAGGAGAGGAGTTACTAGTTAGTTGCTCTGCATCTGGGAGCGCTCTGAGAAAATTGTATATCTTTGCATTGCTTTTTTACTGGATCTTCCTGTTTTGAGGCTTATTTTTAAAACATTTCTTGTACCCAAACTTTGAATATAGGTTTGAATATGAGTTCTTAATGAGGTAAGAAGAAAAACAATTACAGTTAAGAACCTCCCTCCTTCCTGATTGGATTAAGAACTGGCCTTTGTAGTAACGCTGTGCTGTTTCTCCGTCCCCCCTCGCCTGAAGATCCCAGAAACTTCCTTGAGCTTCCCTTTAACTCTCTTCTGTTGCCTCTTGTTTCTCCCCACTCTTTTCATTATGAATTGTTTCTCTTTCACCAGTTGTAGAATGTTGATATTGTTGCACCCGGTCCTTGTATTTATAGACGTTTGTACCTCCATGTACCGACTATACTCTTCATAATCCAACTGAGGTTCACTGTGACAAACACGATGCTGCTATATCAAAGACTGTGAGCAGATGGCGACAGTGTGGGCGAGCGATGCTTACATTGTTCAAACAAAATGTTTTGCCGCTAATGTGTTCCATCATAAAATGCACAAACGCAGGATCTGTAGCTGTCCGTGGAGGGTCTTCCTTGTCAAGCACGATGGAAAAGAAAGCAAGGTGTAGCCGTTTTAAGTAAATCTCATGGCACTGTTGTGTTGCATTTGACTGCAGCACTAGAGATTTTGGGCAGCATTGTCTCTAATCGGTTATAGATTTACAATTAAATCTCCTTGCTAAGCCCATTGTTAGATGCAAATACTTAGAGTTGTGGTACTCTTAATTTTTTTTTTATTAAAGCGTTCAACTACTGTTGAGACGTCCATGCTGATACAGAGATTTTGAGACATTTGTATGACATGTTGCTAAAGGTTAATAAAGATGCAGATGTGTGTGCTGTGGTCTCCACCTGTTAAGTGATTGAACCTTTCTGATGTTTATGTTTTTCTGCTATTTACATCAGACTTCCATAAGCATTTCCATCAAAAGACAATTTGGATATTTAGCTGCACTTTAACCTCTTCAGACCTCGTGATTTGGGGAATTTAATTCTTGCTTAACACTGATTAGGCCCTGATCATCCAATGATGATGAAGAATTCCTTTGTAACTTATGAGAAACAATCCAATATCAAACAAGATGAGTATAACTGAAACTTAAAAGGGGAAACAAGTCTACCATCCAGTAAATTTAAAAGCACTAAAATGCTTTACAAAACACAATATTAATAGTAAAGAAAAAGCTTAAAACAAGGACCCTAAAAATGGACAGATATGTCTTGTCAGGCTTTAGTTGAATACGACAGTGTTGACGTGAGTCAGTAGCGCCTTAAAGTTTACTATAGAGCAGTTCCTTTAATGTCAGGATAAGAAGACAACATGGTAAATAGTATCATAAGCTGCGCTCAGGTTTAGTTGAGTTACTCCGGTGTTATTGTGTTTGCCGAGGAAAACGCCTGCCAACATGCTGACACCACGGTGTTTTATGGTGGGGATGTCTGGTGAGTTCCCTGATCTTCATGATGCCGTTTGTTCACCAAAACAAAAACTCTGTGACCTTTACAGAACTGCTAGATGTATGCCCTTTACAGGAGATTTTACTTTGAGGTGGCATTCCTTATTTTCTGTCCACACATATAAAAAATATAGACATTTGAGGGTCATAAGCAAACATAAGTTATTTTTACGTTCCCCTGTCTAAAAAGAAATCGTCACACAAATTTGAAGCCTAACACAGATAACTCACTAAAAAGCTAACTAGTGATTGCTGATGAGTTTAAATGCACACAACTCTCTTAAACGTTTAGTTTTTTTTACGCAGTCGCATATGCTCTATGTTGGGGATATGTACAGATATACCATTAATGGACCTAAATGCTATTCTGTCTCCTAAGTTTCTTATGATTTCACATAATTTTACCATGGTAACATGCTATTATGTGTATGTGTGTGTGTGGTGATAAAAGACATGATGGCTTGTGATCATCTGCTTTTGTGTGTGTGTGTGTGGGGGTGTGTGTGGGAGAGAGAGAGTAATGGTGTGTGTTGATGCATTAAAAGCTCCCCTGAGCTCAAACATGCAATGAAACCATGAAAGCTGGCACAGTCAACAGACCACCAGCAAGCAATGAACGGAGACAGTAGTGTCTATTTGGAAAGTATCGAGTCTTTGTTTCTGTCATTGCAAATGGACAATTGTGGCTTATGATGCGAAGGATCATCTTATTCTCTCATCATCGTTACATAACAGCCATTTGTGATTCCCAGCAGCGTACTGCACCACCCGCAGGGGCAGATCAATCAGGGGCAGGACAGCTAGAACAAACTCAGCATCCGACTGATGTAACTTCTTCTAACTGCTCTACTGTACCCGATCTGCTGCTAGCAAGATGCAAGACATAAATTACATTAAGTCTATTTAACAGAAGGACGATTCAGATTTTAAAAAAAATTTTAAACTAGAAAACGAAGTTCAAATAATGTAAAAAATAAATAAATAACTGCAGTGCAATCCCATAGCTTGCTCATGCATGGTGCGACAGATTAGGGAATCCGCTTCCCTTTAACAAAATGAAACCTCAAACTAAAGCAGGTTCAGGATGAGGGAAGCAAAGGAAATAATTGAATAATAAAAAACCAAGAGTTTCCTGAGTATACTTTTGTTTTTGCATTGAGAGCACGCTAACAGAGCCTTGCAGAAGTATTAATACCACCTGAGCCTAAAACCACACATTATGTTACATTACAACCGAAGACTTTACTGTGCTTCATTGGTATTTAATGCTAATATGAAGAATTCACAGAGGAAAACTGAGGCTTACTTTTTCAAACTTCTTTTAATAATAGAAGACCTGATTACAGTTTACCAAGGTGGTGGCAGTATTATGCCGTGGAGACAATTTTTCTCTGACAGGTACACAAGTCAGACTTAAATGAAAAAAAGCTTGGAGCTACGATGTACAACACATTTCTACAATCTTTATAAAGGTTTTTAAAACCATGGGTCAATTTTCCAGTTAGATATTAGTAGACAAATTAAATACAGGGAGCAGGGAAGAGAGCTCATCAGTCACCGGTGAACTTACACTTACTTTGTCACAAAATATAATTTACTCTCACACTGAATATTCTGCAGTCTCCAAAATTAGAAGAACAGCTTATCTAGCATATGTGTCTCTGTAGAAGAGGCCTCCCAGTTCTGTTTATTTGTCACATATACCTGGTTTACAGACTGTGGTTAATGTTCTGAGTCAAGGGCATGGAATAAAAGTGCAGGAAATCTGCATGCCATCTCAGTTTTATTATCTCCAGACCCCAAGGTCCCAATGTGCCAGCACAGTAATTAAGCGAAACTTAATTAAGATGTCATTTTAAATTAAGTGGGAAAAAATGTGCTTGTTACATTGAATTGCAAGACAGCACTGATAAATGCATAAGATATACAGTGTGGTGTATTGATAACGTGTACGAGATAAGATTAGAAAATTACTTCCACTCCATCAGAAAAGTAGAGATTCCCTCATGTTTAGGTAAATATCTTAATTGATTTTTCCTCCAAGTCATAACAACATAAAAGTAAAGATAAATAAACAACTGATAGGTGGTCACGTGGTTCATGTAGCTCCGAACAGGTCCAAACATCTTAGCCGGGTAAGTCCGTTTGAACGGCTTCTGGTGCGAAAACGACTTTTTTCACTTTCCCCACAAGTTTACTTACCTAACATGAGAGTATGGCCACAGTGTTTCATAACGTACAAAAACCTCAACAGACGTAAAAATACCTTTTATAAAAAGGGAAATATGTGGCTGTATATGTTTTGATTGAAGAATTGGGATGAATGCTTAACTTTTGTAGAAGACATAATTAATATAATTGTTGCTTTCATGCAAACTTAGTTGATTGTGCTTGTAGTCTGAGAACTTTTATTTATAATTCACTGATTAAGATATTCATTCAATTGAAACCGTTTCTCGTTGAAATCAGATTACAGGACAAAATAACTCAATTGTGCAAAAATAAATGACCAAACAATTTATTGTAAAATATGTAAAATGCAAAACAAAAAGTAAAATGCTAAACAAGCTTTAAAATAAAGAACACCTTTTACTATTTACCACGACTACTATACTATTTCTATAGTAGAACTATTTACACGCCCACGCGGACCAGTCGCGCAGCTGATGGTAGAAGCCCATGCGGGCGTGACTGGCCGAAAACAATTAGAAAACGATTTAAGTTCAGAACGTAAATTGTGATGGAAATTGTAAAACACTGAATCAGACAGACCGGTCTAAACCTGCCAAGCTTGTAATGAGCTAAGGGCAGCTTAAACACAAGTAGCAAGTTAAGTTAGCAAGTTAAAATGCTCAATTAACAAAAACTGGCAGTAAAAAATATTACTGTTTCACGGAACAGTCAGCTAACGCTTCACAACAGCAAAAAAAAGTTGTACTTTTATCAACTTACCATAGAAAACACTTCTGAAAACACCGAGAATGCACTGCGTCCAACGCTGGAACTGCTGGTGTTTGGAGCTATTAGCAGCTCCATGCTTCTTTCTATGGAAGTCAATGGGAGTGTCCGAACTCTTTCTCTATGGCTGATTGTAATGTTAACTTCTAATGGGTGACGGGGGAGACAGCCAATCACACAAGAGATCCAAACAAAAGAGAGCAAATCAAGTGCTGGTGGGCGGTCTAACCTCAGAGAAGGGGGCTTAGGCTTGAGCGGTTGTTTCTCGCCTGGTCCTAGTGCTGACAATTTTACTGTTTTTGGACAATAAAAAGTGGAGGGGACCAAATCGGACATTTGAAAAAGTGCGGGGCACATGCATCTGTGTCCCTCCCCAAAAATTACGTCCGTGTGCATATATATAAATTACAATTGATAGTTGTTATATTTAAGGTTAGTTTTGGGGCTCAAATACAGGAGTCATTCAAACCTCCCAGCAGATGGAGTCCTGCAACTGCAACCATAACACATCTACTGAAACCCTCTGCTCCCCTAAAGTTAATCAGAGACAAGAACCGTGCCTTCCTCCACAGTAGTAAGACAAATGTGTGAGTTTTGTTTTGTTTTTTCAAATAAAACTATGTGTGTGCGACCTTTAGACAACATCTGATGTTTGGAAATTAAAACGAAACAGTAACATTTCTGAGAGATGCACTCTCGTTCTTTTAATATGCAAGCAGCTGATCAGAGGGTTTCACAATTACACCAACTATCATAACATGCAATAAAATCCTTAAAAAACAGAAAGATTGAGATTTCTAACTATTAGTAAGCGGTTTGTCAGCAATCAAATGTCAGGGAAATGTGATGAGATTTTAACAGATAACCTTATCTAATGTGTATTAAGTTATTCCACATCAAAAGCTTCTTGACTTGACATCACCTCTGTGTTTTAACCTTCATCTCAGAACATCAGGGAGAAACCGTCTTGTTCACCAGAGAGCTCTTAATGTAGTGCGGATGTTGTGGAGATCAACTAAATATATAGGAGCTTGACCATTTAAGACTGTAAACGAAAGCAATTAAATGTTTATTTGCGTTTTTTCATATTAAAATTAGCAGTAAACATCACAGGTAGTTTTGCAGGGACCGTATAATCTCTCATTCTGAATTATGGATTAACTAGAGTTCATTTTAACGGTTGAAAAATAATCATCACAGCGAAGCTGTATAATGGACATATATTTTATGATTTTTTACGGATATTAAAGCCTTTAAGGATATAGAGGGGAAGAATACAAAATTGAAGTGACACGATTGTTTTATTTGCAACAATTTTCTGCCACTTAACAAGTTTGGAACAGTTTCAAACGGACGGATAATAAATGTCGTTTGCTACCAACTTTCTCTTTCCAACATTTTGACCATTTACGACTGGCATTACCAAGATGTCCCTCCACTGGAAACGAGCATTGTATCATTAAAGAAGTAGGAAACAAAGATGGCGTTGTGTATTTTATTTTATTTTGAAGAAAAAAAAAGGAAAATAAACTCGTTATTATCGTCGCCCCTGCTTCCCTAATGGCTTTGCTGTTACGCGCACGATCCATAACACATTTTTATTTAATGATAATGGCCAAAAACGTGAAACGTATCCGCGGTGAAGACTCTCTCCTCCACAGGGTGTTTGGTCTGAGGGCGTCCTGAAAACACACAGCCGCTCTGCAGTTTCATGTCTTTCTCGTACATCTGCCTCTTACGACGCCAAACACTCCAAATATAATACACGGTGCAAGCCGTTTAAACCAGACTGCAGCAGTCCCCATGGCAACGGAGGAGAGGATGGGAGTCACAAATATCCCAGGGATACCATACCAAAAAGGTATGTGGGGGGATAAGGGGGATGGGTCCACGTTCTACCACGTATTGAACCAATATTTAAAATATAAATATAAATATATATATATATATAATATCAATAAAATATTCACTTATGATCATTTTAATCTGAGAGAAGAGAGCTGAACCCAGTGTTCTGCAGAGGTGGTGCAGTCCACCTACATAAGTCAACCATCACTGGTGGCATCCCCCCCAACTCCCTGTGTCTGGTAAGTACCATTCATGGCTGATGGGAGGGGGGAGGTGATCCAGTCCATCCACCACAAACCTAGATTTGCAGAACACTGAACTGTACAGAGCAGGGTACCATCCGAGGCTTCTGGTCCGTGAGGGGTGGGGTCTGGCTTCACTGACACCACCGAAAACACAGAAGCCCACTGAGGAAGACACGGGCAGGCGGCGGAAAAAGAAAGGAGACCAAAAAGAGAGAGAGAAGAGGGGGGAAGACTGCACCTGAAGAGGAATATCATACGGGTAAGCAGAAAAGAGAGGATGGATGGATGGATTGATGGAAGGAAGAAGACAATGAGGAAAGGTCTAGAATAAAAGAAGATTCTCTCTTTTCTTTTCTCTGCTCTGCCTTTTTTTCTTCTTGATAAACGATTTGACTTGATTGCCTTAAATCCTTTTTTTTCCCATCCTGTGCATAGATAGTCATCATCTCATACTTGTCTCAATGGCTAATATAATTTCCCCGTAGCATTTCTTATATCTTTAGTTTTTTTACACAGACTAGGGGACATTGGTGGGCCGTGTTGAATAGACTTGTCCGGTTGGACCATTTTATGTTCGCTTTGCCTTATGAAAGGAAGACGCTTCCTTTCATTATCGTATAGAATGACACAATGAATCAGCTGTGATGGAGTTATGACAAAATAGGGATAGATATTAATTTTTTTTTTTTAATGGTCACAGTCAGAATTTAGGCTTTCTTTGCAACCAGAGCCATTTACCCCAATTATGTTTTGTCTTTTCACCAAGTACATGATAGTGCATCACTTTGTATTCGGCTCAAACGCCAGCTCCATACATTAGCCTTGTTAGTAGTCCACTAACAAGGCTAACATATGGAGCTTTTTTTTCTTCTTCAAAACCACAAATGTTGCTGTTTTTGTGGCCAGGATGAAAGGAGACACCCCAGTGAACAGTATCATGAGTGTCGGTCAAGCCAGGAAGCTGGTGGAGCAGCTCAAGATCGAGGCTAGTTTCTGCAGGATAAAGGTACATTTAGGATTACCTGTTAAACAAACACAATACAATGTTGTTAAAAGGATTGGCTGCCTATACAGTGTTTACTTTTTTATTTTCAAATGTCAGCTTCCTACAAATATAGGAGAAATTAGAAGATAAAAAATGAGGGAAACAAAAATCTAGGTTTACTCTACTGAATGCAATCGACCACATTCGTCAGATTCGTTTTACCAGCCAGACCCAAGTGGGATTACTGCCAGGCCTGTTTAAGTAAGAAATCACTTAGAACATGTCCGACCAAACTAAGCAGGTGACGATCCAAAGAGATTCACAAATAGAGGAGATACAAAGTCTTTGACATCATTACAAATCCATTTCCTGGTCTTTTGGACTGTAGTTACCCACAGTGAGAGCCATTATTAGTAAGTCGTGGGGGGGTGAAACATTAGTAAATGTCTAAGTAGTGGCAGCTTTTAATAATCCATACATAGGGCATACATCCAATAAAGGCATATAATAAGAATCCATTGATAATGTCAAGACTTTTGAAAAAAAATTTAGTACAATAAAAAATTAAAAGCTTTGGAAGAAGCTACATCTGGGATTAAAGCAGCGCAACATTTCAAAAAGAGATAAGTGGTCTAGTCCAAATCAAACTTGATGATGATGAATAATACAAATTCCTCTTCATGGACATCTAAGGGCGACACAACAGCTAATAGATTTAGGGAGCTTTTACTTTTTCTCATAAAGTCCGATTGGTGTGGATAACTTTCTTCATCAAATTAAAATTCCCTGTTTTTACTCAGGTCGTCTTCCTCTGATATAAAAAAGAAAGATTGATGGTATAAAACATTCAACTTTGAGAGAGAAAAAAAAAATCAAAAGCATAAGCAATCTGAAAGGGAACCAATATTGTTTTTTCTTCATTCCTCTGTGTCAGCGTGAAACCTAATGAACGTATTTCTCACTAAACAAAAGCAAAACCCTTTTGGCCATTTATTAATGCACCTCCAGTTGTTAAAGCCTGTGGAAAGGTTTTAAAAACTAGCTTTGGGCTTCTCTGGATTTCCTGATGGCGTTTAAAAACAGCTTGGAGACAACTGGTCACTTTAAATGAGCAAGACATTAGTATGTTACTCAGATTGATTGATAAATCCATACATTTTTTTTACATTTTAACATAAAGTTACATTTTAACATCATTGATGTTTAACCAACACAATCTGGACATATTTGGCCTTGTCCTTGTAACGATCTACATTTGGATTTCCCTGTGCGAGTATGTAGGAAAACAGCCCAGGTTAAATTGAAATGCTGCCTTTTCATGAGCCAAATATGTGCCGTGTCACATGAGAAAAAATATGCAGAATGAAAACCCGAGGCTGCCTCTGTCATGATGCTTTTTTATTACTCTGAGTTATTATTAGGGCTACGCACAATGTGTGCAATGACACGATGAAGCACGGATGGAAGCGGACGGATGAGTGCATTTTCTCAAAGCGCGTACGGCCGAAAGATGGTTCAAAGAGACAGAGCAGAGCTCGAGGAAAGAAATCGAGGGAATTAATCAGAGAATCATCTTAACCTCAAAGAGAACAAAAAAAAATATCATATCTAACCATTTAGTATTTACAACGCCCTGCCGAAACGTTCAAACATCCTCAAACCTTTTTAATGGGATTTTTTTTACAATAGATCAACGCAAAGTAGGCATGTAGCAGAAATAAAAATGTTTTCACTATAAAACTTTTAATACCTTCAGTGCCATGAACTTCCTTCTTATTAGTAAACACTGAAAACTTGTGCGTGACAGATTTTAACTATAGAGTTCACTGTTCCATGAAGGCATCCGGACACAAGCATCATCATGAAGCAGCTAGACAGCACAGGGGTAAAGTTCAGAACACATTTAAATCGACACTCTCAGCTCTTAAAATCTGATCGAGCACTCCGTCATATAAAAAGTATGTCACAGCTCCACAAATACAGGTCAGGAGAGGAGCGCGTTAGTCGTCGGTGCAGCTCACTGCAACCCCGGTGACACTGTAGGTAGGAGAAGCTGTTGACATGACAACAATTTGTTGCACGTTTAATGAAATGGTTATTAAGGTACAGCAACTAAAATACAGAAATCGTCAATAGAAAGCCACCAGAAACCTCTTTGCAGATGCCATTGTAAGGGGCCACATATGGTAGAAAGGTTGTGCTGTGGAGATTACACTAAAGCACACAGCGATGGCAGCATCATGCTTCATATCAGAAGAGAAAAAAACAAGCTTTTCTTTTTATCTTTGTTAAAACATCAGCCGTGGAATTTTTCAGTTTCATATCTCTGTGGGTCGGAGCGAGAACCTGCAGAGAACCTTTTATATTCCTGGCCTTAGGGTGACATTTAATGACAACAGGGCAACAACCAAAAAGTCAGATATGTTAACCGTATTTAAGCTATAGTATGTACTCCATATTGGTTTTTACAAAGAAGTTCAAAACAAAATAAAATAAAAATTGGTACTAAAAGCACTACTTAATTCATTAATATTCTCCACCAATCCCAAAAAGTCAGAGAATATAAATAAAAGTATTTACACCAATGTAAATACCAAAGCTAACACAGAGAACTTTAGTGTCACGAATTACGTCCATTCTGAATAACACTAAGTCAGGTCTCATAGATAAAACCTGGCTGGTGTCAAACTCGGCACTTTGTCTTTATGTCCGGAGTTGATCAAATCTTTGTCACCTGCAGGTTTCAAAGTCGGCGGCCGACCTGATGGCGTACTGCGACGCGCACACCTGCGATGACCCCCTGATCACCCCGGTGCCCACTTCGGAAAACCCTTTCAGGGAGAAGAAATTCTTCTGTGCTCTGCTTTGAGGCAAAATCAGGGATTGTTGTTGATTCAAAGTACAACTGTACAGTATGTACATGTATGTATGTACAGCGTCTACATGTACTTCCAACCCAAAACAGGACACCGGTGTACTACAAGTAGCCCAGTGGGAAATGCTGGCAGTGTACAGTTGGGAATCAGCCGCAAAAAAAAATATTTCGATATAAATTACTACATTTTAAAGACGGAAACAGAATCTGAGACCAAATTCTAAAACATTCAATTAATGAAGATCTATACAACCAAGAAGCAAAACACAAAAAGCTGTCATCTAATTTCGAACACATTTCATCCTCCGAGAGACTACAAGTAACTGCCAAAACGGACCACTAATGATCATCACTTCTAACGAGGATATTAATCTTCTACATTTGGGTCTGAGCTTGCAGTGGTGCTAAATGGCCAGATTTGGAGTATAACACCCAGACATTATGATTCAAATTTGACATTTCCCCAGCTAAAAATCCGTTTTTTATGGCTTCAAACGTATGCAGATGATATTGTGCTTTCTCTACCAGAAATTGCAATTATTGCTATAAATCTTTGTATTCGTCCTCCCTGCTGTTTTTGGCAGTTACTTGTATCAATTAAAGGCAAAGGTAACCTTAACATATAATTAATTTTTTTCTATAGATTTTAAATTTTAGCATCATGCTCATTTTTAGTATTGCCGTAGCGGATGGAAGCGTGTGTGTGTGTGTGTGTGTGTGTGTGTATAAGCGTAGGTGCTACTGTGAAGATTAAGCAACAAGTCCAAGTATTTGAGCTCTGTAAATTGGAGATTTTCTAGTTTCATTGCACACTGAACCCATCACAGCTCATTCCAGGGATTATTTATGTGTAATTTAAGAAGCATAAATCAGTTAAGCAAGCAATTTTAGTTTAGGTATTTTGGGTGATTAATTTTCTATTTCTTTCGAGCACAAAATAACTACAGCAGTAACAGCAGTAATAAAGTAACTATTAGGACAGGTGTGTGCAGCCATTTCAATCTGAGAAAGCCTGCCTCTTCCAAAGAAGCTATTTTATTATTAACATTACAGGCAACTTGTTCTAAATTGTAAGACACTTCAAAATAATTATGAAATTATATCTGTCATCTTGAACCCCTCCCTCCACCCATTTATTGTTTTTTTTAGTACCTTGCGAATATCAAATCTGGAGCAATGGAAAAAATTATCCTGGGAAATGAAGCACTGAAATAAAACTCCCTGTAATTAAACATGAACTCTCTCCATTATTTCTTTTTTATAAAATATATAAACAGGAAACACAATGACAGATGTGCTTGAATGTGACACATGCAGTTTATTTTTTTTTAATAATAAACAAAATATAAAACCAGAAACGTTTTCACAGTCTAATTAAAACACGAGCCAGTGTTTTTAGCAAAGAAACCTCAGTGACTACAGTCAGAAAGTTGCTAATGAGGGCGTTTCAGCATCAATTTGTGTTCTAAAAATCAGATAGTACAAGAATGTCTTTGGATTTCAATACAAGATCACAACAACATGCTCTAAGGCGTCGGATAATTAGATATACAGATGATGCTTAATGCAGGTGGAGATTAAGCAGTGAAAATTGGTTCATTTACAAGCCTGATAATATAGTGAATCTTAGTTTTGTTTGCATCAGAATTTCCACTCATGTACATTTCCATCTTCTGCTCAACAAAGATCCGAACAAAGATTATATGTGATTGAATGGTGATGCTACTTCAAGCAGTTAGTTTATGTTTTAACATAAAAAACTAACTAACTGCTTCCATGTATAGATTTCTGCAAAAAGAATTAAGTCAGTTTAGCTTTTTTCTCTGAAAACAGCTACATCCGTTATTAAACTTGGCATTGTTAGGAAAATTAAGCAAATATTCTGGGTTGAGTATTGCAGGTGAGTACAGGTAGTTTTCTAAGTATTGGCAGAAAAAAAAAACCTTTTGATCAAAATCTGATTTGGTCACATTGGAAGTATTATGTCCCCACAGTGAAACATGGTGGTGGCTGCATTGTGCTGGGAGGATGCTTCTCTTTAGGCCTGATGTAAACGTAAACCATGACTAATTAAAGAAAGCCATGTTCCAAATGTGAAAGTATGAAGCACAATACATTATATTTTTTACTAAAATTTACATTTGAGTATATTTAAGTCCAGTGATCATGGTAAGGCTCAACTTTCCAAAACAGATCTTTATTTTATATGAATAAAACACAATTGGGATAACATTTAAAAAGCCCTAGCAACATTATAATTAACACAACTGCAATCGGACTTAGTAGCCTACACGGAGGAAAAGTCAGTGTACCGTTTACAGTTGAAATGTATCCATTTTTTTTTCATAAAAAGGGCATTAACAGTGAGTAAACAGTGCACGCTGACATTACTGTATTACTTACAAGCTTAATGGTAAAACTGATAGAAAGAGCTGGCATCTGGATGAATAGTATTAAAATTTTCATGTGTGACTTTATCAATTTAGTGAAAACTAGTGAATATATGCAACTGAACAGACTGCTGAAGAGGTAATGTACATATCAGACTTCAGAAGTAGAAAAAGAAGAGATTGACAACAGGATTTATAGGAAGGCGTCACACCATTCCTTGAGACAGCCGTAGCAGTCACGTTGCTGCTTGGCATTTGCTCCACACGTGTCTTTAAGCCAGTCCCGGAAAAGCTCCTCATCCTTCTTCAGAACTAGGTACTGACCGAGGACAACGTAGGCCTACGAAGATAGAACGGGATATCCACGTTAAACACAGAGAGTTCAACGCTGAACTTGAAGAACAGCTCCGATCACAATCAATCTTCACCTCTGCAGGGGCACAAACAGCAGTGAAATTTTTTTAAGAGGCCTAAGTCCGCTGCTGTATTACCAACATCGTATCAAACAGAAAGTGAGAAACAAGAAGCTTTCTCTGTCGCAGGTCTAAACCAGTTTGTCACTACCTAGGAAATTCTTACTAAAACTCTGCATGTTGGGAATAAATTAAAAACACAAGCATATTAGTCAGGTTTACTGATGGCTTTTTTATCCAACTCTGACCTAAACTGAAAAATAAGTCATCTGTAGCTAACAATTTTTTCTATTACATTAATTTTGCCGTTTTATTTAATTCTGATAGAATACCAACAGTGTTTTTTGTGTTGCAATAATTATTCAGACATTTTTTTGCCCCTTGAAGTGTTTGGAGGCATGATCAAATCAAAAATACTAGTTGAATTTACAAAACCATTGAGCACATTCGTTTATCTATTATATATGATAGTGCTTACAATAAAAACTAATCAGTCAGGTCTCTAATAAAAAAATAGTTCACTGGTATTGGAAAAGACATGATCCTATCAGTCGGTAAATTTGACAAACCGTCATATGAAAAAGTACATCTGAAGAAATAAACACCTTGTCAAAACCGTGTTCCTCCAGTTTCCTGCCAAGGACTTCCCCGATTCCTGCGAGGGCCATCACCGGCTTCTCACCCATGGGCTCGGCCACGAACTCTTTGTGTTTTTGGGATGTTGAGGACATGGCTGCAACACAAAGGAGCACAAAACAATACAGATGAAAGCAAATTACAGTATTTTATAGTATATAACAGCTTTTGTTGTTGCCAACAGCAAGTTAATGTACTTGTTTACTTTGGCTTTCTATATTAAATTTGAGAATGCAAGTTTCACACAATAGTAAACACAAATAAAGTATTAAAAATCAATGTGAGTTTTATTTTACAGCCTAGTTTTTTGGATGGGGGGGCAAAGGGGTAATTCTGTTGCATTTATTGACTCTGGACGGTCCTTTCTTTCTAGTTGCGCCAAACAGCGTTTAGTAAAATCCTAGTTTGACGTTTTCTTGACCTAAATGTTACTCGGGGTCGATAAAGACTGCGAACTGTCCCTTTAATCAATCGAAAACTCGGAGCAAAGTCCCCTCAGCTAACTCCGCGTAAAACCAAGCAGGGCTCATTGTTGACGCGACGTACCGAGTCCGTTTTCGTCACGGACGACGAACCCTCGTGTATTTCTGTCGGCGGTGTTCCACAGACCCCACAGCTGCTAAATGGGCGCGAGACGCCAGCAGCTGAGCGCTAACAGTCGTGCTCGCGGACACCTTACCCTAGAAATGCTTAGCAACGGAGGTCGGTCTGTGTTTTTAAAGCCTGCGTGTTCATCTGAACAATCTCCCAATGACGCTGGCGATTTGAACTTAGCGCTGCAGAGAAATGGAGCGCCAACTAAAACCCGACCGAAAGCTACAATAACGTCCCTTTTGAACTCATCTAGCTTCTTTTTGTTTCTAGCCACACTATCGTTACTTAACTCCGGTAGCTAGTTGAAGAAACGTATATACATGCTTTAAAGCAGCGTGAAAACGTACCTATCAGCGTTCTGTCTGTGATAAATGAAACCTTAGCCGAGAAGTAAAAAGCTATTTGGATAGTTTCTGTTCTGTTCCCACCAGCAACCACAATGCATTGCGCCCGCGCCCTCACGCCATTGGCTGGTGTGATTCTTTGCCCTGCGTTTGAACTGGCAGGAGCAAAACATTGAAATTAAAACATTTTAAGCATTACATTTACGTACGATTCCCAGTGGGATGTAAAAATGATTTAGTACGTTTTTTTTATAACACAATCAATTCAAATTAATGTCAACTTTGAAAACATGGCTTTGTGCACCTTTTATCCCTCAAATCAATGAAGGTCTACCAACTTCTCTCTTAATCTCTTTCTGGGAAACATGGGTAATGTTTTTATTACTTGCATCTTTTTTACAATTTATTGCACATTAACTTTACAATCACACCATTTCACAACGGATGTGTTCTATTACACATTTCAATGTGGAGTCTTACTCTTTTTTTCATATTTGTTCTTAGATTGGTCACAAATGGGCATCTGTTCACATCTATGAATTCTTTTGGAAAGGGAGGGTGCTTTCCTAGTCAGGGAATTTAAATCATGTGCAAAACAATATCAAAACGTTTAAAAGTGTGAAAGAAAGGGATATGGTGCTCCAATTTAAATGGGGACAATTCAATGTTTTATCTGCGTAAAGGTGAGCTAAATCAGTGGAAGGTTGGAAAAAGTTTAGCAAATCTAACTCACCAGTGTCATTTTGATATCCATTCAATACCAATATTTATGAGTCAGAAAGCTTTTTTCCCCCTTTTTGAGACGTCTAAGAAAAAAAAACTTGCGTTCTGACTCTTACTTTGTAACTGCAGTAAATTTTTAATGGAAAAGCTCAGGAACCCTTTTCCATTTTTTTCAGTGGCTGACAGTAAAAACTCTCAAAAAGCCAAACAAACTAATTTAAAACTAAACGGTTCCTGAGGCTTTATGACTAGTTTAGAGTTCCCCGGAAAGTTTTTCAAACTTCCCTGTACTGGACTCAGTCATACATTCCTCCTTCGGTTTCGATTTCCAAAATTCCCAACCTGCCTGAATGAGCTGCAACACACTCTGCACAATGTATGGATTAAAGGGCTTTAGCAGGTGCCCATTAAAAGGTTAGATTTCCTGCAGGAAAAAAAGCCTGATAAGTTTAGACACCCGTGTTTCTCATCTGTGGTTAGCTTTTGCTTTAATAAATCCTCCTTCTGAGTCTATTAACATCATCAGGGATATTTATAGGAGGTGGGAGTGTCTGTCAGTCATCCTGTATAACTGGTAGAGCGTCCCAAACACAGAAAACAAAATCCAGTTTAATTTGGCTGAACCTACTACCGATACAGGGTTGTTTATAAACACACCAGTTTAATCGGCTACTTAATTGAGCACGAGCAGAACCTGTTCAGCAGGGTTTTCATGTCGTTCTTCAACAGAGAAACAGGAACAACCGGAATCTGAGGTGAAGTAAATGTTGAAGCAAACCAATGGGTGGACCATCATGTTCAAGTTGTCGTTGGGACTGTGATCTGAAGCCATGGCTGCGTAAACAGGGTAGGGTCGACAAAATTTGAGGAAGGGTTACAGCAGGTGAACTAAATTCCTGTGATGTTGAAAACAACTTTTGGGTTTTTCAAAAAAAATATGCTTAATGTTTTCTTTAATTTATACAAAGAATAATTAATTGACCCAAATAAACAACACAATCGGGAAAATAAGGAAGTTTATTACTATTAAGTAACAGTATACAAAGAATATGGAAAGTGCTAGGAATTACTCTTTATTTCATAATTGTGCGCATAATCACCTTCCCCCTGACACGAAGGTCCAGTATTTAGGGGCCAAGCTCGAATGGAGGTAAGCTGTATTAGTACAACTTTCACAGTAACTACAGGAGAGAAACTGGGTTTTGTTAGCTCAGCAGCAGCCTACAGCTCTGCGAGGATGTTGGAGGAGAGACTGCAGGTCAGCCCGGTTCCATCAGGCTCCACGTTGATCTTCTTCACGACCCCGTCTTCCACCAACATTGAGTATCTGAGGGGCATTAATCAGAACACAGAGGAGTAAGACTAATTCAAAACAGACATTTGTACAGTGACTGGACTGGTTATAAAAAGATTGTGACATCATTTCATAATTTTTCCAGGGCTCTTATCCTGGACCTATGAAGCCTTCAAGAGAAACCAGGGGGAGGCAGTTGATGGAACTGGATCAATTTAGACCAAAAAAAGCATGTAACTATACAAGATAAAACAGTGCTTACCTCTTGGAGCGTTGGTTGCCCAGTACCTGCAAAATCTGATCACTGTCAAGCAGCAGGTCGACTGCCTAATGAGCAGAAACATCAAGAGGAGTACACAAACGTAAGACTTTGAACTGAACTGACATATAGGGGACATTTATTTTTACCTTTGCAAATGCACCAGTGGGATCAGCCAGCATTCGAACCTGCAGAAGAAGAAAGGATTTACAAAACAAAAACAAAATAATTTCCTATGCATAAAAATCAACATTTCCATCAAACATGTACCTTCCCATCAGCTCCGTGCTCCTTTCCCCATGCAGCCATGACAAACGCATCGTTGACAGAGATGCACGCCACCTCCTGTATACCTTTACTTCTCAACTCCCCAGCCTGCTGCACAAAGCCTGGAAGGTGAGTCTGTAAGCAATCAGGGAAATATTAGGTTCGCTGATGCAAAGATCAGAGTGTTGAGGACGGTTTGGCCTCACCTTAGAGCAGCCGGGGGTAAAAGCTCCGGGTACGGCAAAGAGGATTCCCTTTTTCCCCTTGAAAAGTTGATCCATTGCCACTTTATTTCCTGGTTCACCCTCGTGAACCTCCACTTTGGGAAGAGCATCACCAACCTGACAAGGGATCAAGATAGGAATGCTGAGTAACAGTTATATGAAATCTAATTAATCTTGACAGTTTAACTGTATAGTAACATTTTATCTCTTGTTTAGCTATGAAAGAAAAAAAAAATTCATAATTTCATAGGAATGTCTCATATATGGTGGACAGAAATCTGAACTGAGGAAAAATGCGAAGTTTTGCAACCAGTTTCTGAATAATAAATGCAGTCATGCACGCTTCCTTACACAGAAAGCTTTTTTACCACTTGGCATTATTGTGATCAGGTAAACTTCAAGGGCTTCTACTATTTGTGTTTAATGTTAATTTGTACTGTATTTAAATAAATGAACCTAGCAAATTGATGTAATCTTAATCTGGAAAAAAGTGGATCTTATACAATTGAGAATAAATTATACCCGCATCATTCTGCAGCATAAATAAACATTGCATTGGCGTTTCTTTTTCATACAGTTGCTAAACTTACGAGAAATAAAAACTCTGTTATGTCACCCATTCCTCCAACTCTTAGCAGTAATGACTTTATGGAATTCTTTATTGATAAAATTGAATCTATTAAAACTAAAATTGATGGCATCCTACCAAACATAACTACTACCTCAGTAATCAATGAGGTACTGAATGTGGCGCTGGAGCCTGATCTCTGTTTGAAGTGTTTTGCTCCAGTTGAGCCTTCTGAGCTTTCAAAAATACTTTCTTCATCTAAGCCTTCAACTTGTATGTTGGATCCAATCCCGACAAAATTGTTTAAAGAAGTATTTCCTATTATTATTACCCCCATTTTGGAAATTATTAATCTGTCATTAGTGAATGGTTATGTACCAGAGGCTCTTAAGGTAGCTGTAATAAAACCCCTACTTAAGAAACCTTCTCTTGATCAAGAAAACTTAATAAATTACA